>JAWQFJ010033320.1:75000-146079 GCA_034096865.1 Theodoxus fluviatilis
ACACATGAAAAAACGTTGTATAATTGTGATAGACTACAAAGCAGTTGCAGATATCAAAGTTGCTAATGACATGCAAAACCAAACAGACAGTACTAACAGTTTATAGATGGAAAGTCTCAAAGTGTTCCCAATCCTCCAGCAATCCATCACCAACTTTCTTGAATGAACAACTGAAAAACTAGACCACATTTCCATCACACTTTTGGGGGATACAGTGTCTGGAGATTGATGCATAAACGATGAAATGATTCTTATCTTTGACTCAACAGTACAGTGCAAAATTGAGATAATCGTTACCTCACCTGTGTAGCGTGAAGCTCCTCTGGCAGTCTTGCTTGGGGACCCAGGGAGGACAGGTGAGTCGCTAGACAGCTCAGATAGGCTGAACACACTTGGGTGTCTGACGAAGACAGACACCTCTGACAGAGGGCCCGAGCATCAGCCTGTCTGCCTTGACACAGCAAGAAAGCCAGACTGACACTCTCCACTGACAGCACACCCTGCCCCACCTGGAAATGAAATGTAACCATACTGAGAAGTACACTGGAAACTAGCAATGCACAACATCGATGACTATCTGTGACTGTCAAAAATCACACGCCATGCTAGGGGAAAAATTGCAGCATTAAAAAAACATCCCTGCAAGACTTCACAATTCAAGTGTTGTCATTTATTCTCTTCAAAATGTCAGCTTGAAACATGGAAAAAGTACCATAACGTTGCCAGCATTTGTAAAATGCAGAGTGTAACCAATAGCCATCGCTGCTCAACATCACTCCCCATCAGCAGACACGCTGGAAGCAGGACACTAGAGACCAGCTCCAGCAGCTCACTGGGGACCCCCCAGGCAGCCAAACATGTTATGAGGGGCACTGAGACTGCATCAGAGGTGGGCTGCCCAGAGACAATCTGTAAGCATCATTTGTGGGACCAGAGGGCCGTTTTGTTTCAAAGGTATTTAAAATGCTAGGGATGAACACTCACAGCAAACACTCACAGAGCCCAATGCTTTCCTCCTATATGAACCTGTCCATGCTGACAATTCATCTCTGAACATATCTAATACATTTTGAAATGAAACACACCTCTGGTCCCGCAAATAATGCTTTTGGATTGCTGCTGCAAAACCAGCCTCAGGACATTTACACCCAATTTGGATGCAGGATTTACAGGGGTGTTGATCCAATCACCCTCCATGGCTAATCAATGCTCCAACCCAACAAGACATGCCTACAGTCCGCCATGGAGAACGAAAAAAAAAGTGTCTTCTGACATTATCTCATAATGATGGTCTCTCACTTATGTAGACTACTTTTTGTAGAATCTGCCATTACTGTGTCATTCACATTCCTACTTTGACCAGGTAACTTTCCCATCATTCCACTGCACATCTGCTTACAAATATCACAGAGCATGTACACATTGCCACAACCTGATTTCTGGAGGGAGGGATAGGGGCACTAAGATTGTAACAAGAAGGGCAAAGCCCATACGACTCACATGCTTGACCTTGACCTTTACATGACCTTGACCTTCAGGTGACCTTCAAGGTCAAGGTCAAACAACTAAACCTACCAATGACATCATAACTAAGAAATGCTTTACACATTTTTCCTACCAAAATACATGTGACCTTGACCCAAGGTCAAGGTCATCAAAGGTCATGCAACACAAGCTGTTAATTCAAGACATAGGAAGCACAATGGTGCTTATTGGCACTTTCTACCATGAGATATGGTCACTTTTAGTGGTTCACTACCCCATTTTGGTCACATTTCATAAGGGTCAAAGTGACCTTGACCTTGATGATATGTGACCAAATGTGTCTCATGATGAAAGTATAACATGTGCCCCACATAATTATTAAGTTTGAAACAGTTATCTTCCATAGTTCAGGGTCAAGGTCACTTCAAAATATGTATACAATCCAACTTTAAAGAGCTCCTGTGACCTTGACCTTGAAACAAGGTCAACCAAACTGGTATCAAAAGATAGGGATTACTTTGCCCTATATACCATATATAGGTCAGGTATCCAATCTCAAAAACTTTAGAGAAAATTGAGAAAATGTGAAAAATGACTGTTTTTTAGACAACATTTATGGCCCCTGCGACCTTGACCTTGAAGCAAGGACAAGTCACTATGTATGTTTTTTGAGGCCTTGTTATCATACACCATCATGCCAAATTGGGTGTTGATAGACTTAATAGTCTCCGAGAAAAATCCAACGTTAAAGTTTTTCACGGACGCCCGGACGCCCGGACGCCCGGACGCCCGGACGCCCGGACGGACGACACGGGTGAGTACATAGACTCACTTTTGCTTCGCATGTGAGTCAAAAAGCCAGTCAGCCTCCATACACATACCTTGAGCTGGCCTCTGGCTGCAGAACTGATGCAGCTCTGCGCTAAAGCCAGCAGTGCGTCTCTTTGCTCTTCTGGAGGGATGGCATGGCGACAGAGGTGGTTGACCACTTGGAGAAGTTTAGCAGCCACCAGAGGGCAGCACTGGCCAGTCTTCACCAGCCAATCGCAGCCGAGCAGTGCTGTGATCAGGGTCACCTCCTCTTGCTCTCTGCCAGTGATGGTGGGTGAAAGTTAGCAAGTGCATACTCATTGACAAATTAAAATTATTGGAAGTTAATAAAACCACATGGGAGAAAGGGCTCTGCAAGCCTTATGAAAAGCAAAACTGCGTCTCTACAATCAAATGCCAATTCCAAAATATTCACAAAAATAAGTATCACCACTAATTTAAGTGAAAGGACCCCCACAAAAAATATAAATGAGCATAACTAACTTTCAGCCAAGGATACTTGTAAACTACCTGTATTACAGTAGTCTTTTTAAAAACTCTGTATTATATTTTCTTAGAAGAACACTAACAAACAAGTGGTTGATTCATAAGAGCAATTCTGCACAGTGATTTTCCCAACTAAAACCAAATTATTCTTTTCTTATACTATCTCCACTTCTGAAGGGGATAAACCCTCCCCACAACACAGCAGAAAAGCATGCTACAGAAAATCCACACCACACGCAGGCAAGTCGAGGAGACTCACTCTTCCTGCCTGAAATATACAGGACACTTACTGCCACTTTCTGGACAGCACCAGCTTCTCTACACTGAGGGTGAGTCCATGCATCCTGTTGCTGGCATTTGAGTTGCCAGGAGAAGACAACTCTTGGATGAGACTGAGTGTCATCTCCAGGCAGGTTTCCATGGGAACCAGAGCGACGAAGGCACGGGCAGCGAGCTCCCTGACGCTGTAGACCGGACTGGCACAGGCCGCCTTCACACAGTCCATGAACTCTGCCTCCAGACTGGAATACATGGTCATGTATTCCGTGAAGTTTTGAAAGTGTCATACATAAGTAATACTTCATTTCCACCATAGTAAATGAATGATTCCACAGACTTTTTGGTCATAAACATAGTTCCAATGCAACTATCTATTTCACCACTTACTCAATGCACTACACTAGTCAGTTACTATTTTTCTGGTTTATTGCTTAGATTACCTAAAAATAACAGAAGAAGAAAAGAAAGTCACAGCATATATCAAATTGGGAAGAATATCCATCATTTCCTCATTCTCCTTTCTTAACATTTTGTATTTCACTCAACAGGAAATCAACCAAATTCAGTAGGAGATAATAGAACTCTACAGTGAAGCCTCAGATCATGAGTTTCCATAGACCTTTGTAATATCAGATGTTCATTTATTCAAAAGTAATTGTAAAATTTTACATACGATTGCAAGCTGCTCCAACACAGGACTACAACATAAATCTAACTGTGGAAATTAAATGTCATCCATCAGAACTACTTCCTACTTCCTCTTCATTGCTCATCTCTTGGCAACAGTCATCCAGCAGAAGCTGACCTGTGTGGCTGAGCTGCGAGGGGACGTGGGCTGAGGCTGGCCAGGATGGTGAGGACGAGGAACATGGAGGGATGCAACGTGTCCACAGCCCCGATGTCCCGCACTGCCACCAGCAGTTTGGCACACATGAAGGGAGGCAACTCTGGGTAGTGGACAGACAACTCTTCCAAGGTCATCATGTTGCAGGTGGCCTCCCCTCCACTCCTTTGGCCAAAGATTCTGGTCATTAGTGTGCCTGGAGTCAGTGCAAGAATGTCAGTCAGCAAGGTCATTAGTGTGCCTGGAGTCAGTGCAAGAATGTCAGTCAGCAAGGTCATTAGTGTGCCTGGAGTCAGTGCAAGAATGTCAGTCAGCAAGGTCATTAGTGTGCCTGGAGTCAGAGCAAGAATGTCAGTCAGCAAGGTCATTAGTGTGCCTGGAGTCAGTGCAAGAATGTCAGTCAGCAAGGTCATTAGTGTGCCTGGAGTCAGTGCAAGAATGTCAGTCAGCAAGGTCATTAGTGTGCCTGGAGTCAGTGCAAGAATGTCAGTCAGCAAGGTCATTAGTGTGCCTGGAGTCAGTGCAAGAATGTCAGTCAGCAAGGTCATTAGTGTGCCTGGAGTCAGTGCAAGAATGTCAGTCAGCAAGGTCATTAGTGTGCCTGGAGTCAGTGCAAGAATGTCAGTCAGCAAGGTCATTAGTGTGCCTGGAGTCAGTGCAAGAATGTCAGTCAGCAAGGTCATTAGTGTGCCTGGAGTCAGTGCAAGAATGTCAGTCAGCAAGGTCATTAGTGTGCCTGGAGTCAGTGCAAGAATGTCAGTCAGCAAGGTCATTAGTGTGCCTGGAGTCAGTGCAAGAATGTCAGTCAGCAAGGTCATTAGTGTGCCTGGAGTCAGTGCAAGAATGTCAGTCAGCAAGGTCATTAGTGTGCCTGGAGTCAGTGCAAGAATGTCAGTCAGCAAGGTCATTAGTGTGCCTGGAGTCAGTGCAAGAATGTCAGTCAGCAAGGTCATTAGTGTGCCTGGAGTCAGTGCAAGAATGTCAGTCAGCAAGGTCATTAGTGTGCCTGGAGTCAGTGCAAGAATGTCAGTCAGCAAGGTCATTAGTGTGCCTGGAGTCAGTGCAAGAATGTCAGTCAGCAAGGTCATTAGTGTGCCTGGAGTCAGTGCAAGAATGTCAGTCAGCAAGGTCATTAGTGTGCCTGGAGTCAGTGCAAGAATGTCAGTCAGCAAGGTCATTAGTGTGCCTGGAGTCAGTGCAAGAATGTCAGTCAGCAAGGTCATTAGTGTGCCTGGAGTCAGTGCAAGAATGTCAGTCAGCAAGGTCATTAGTGTGCCTGGAGTCAGTGCAAGAATGTCAGTCAGCAAGGTCATTAGTGTGCCTGGAGTCAGTGCAAGAATGTCAGTCAGCAAGGTCATTAGTGTGCCTGGAGTCAGTGCAAGAATGTCAGTCAGCAAGGTCATTAGTGTGCCTGGAGTCAGTGCAAGAATGTCAGTCAGCAAGGTCATTAGTGTGCCTGGAGTCAGTGCAAGAATGTCAGTCAGCAAGGTCATTAGTGTGCCTGGAGTCAGTGCAAGAATGTCAGTCAGCAAGGTCATTAGTGTGCCTGGAGTCAGTGCAAGAATGTCAGTCAGCAAGGTCATTAGTGTGCCTGGAGTCAGTGCAAGAATGTCAGTCAGCAAGGTCATTAGTGTGCCTGGAGTCAGTGCAAGAATGTCAGTCAGCAAGGTCATTAGTGTGCCTGGAGTCAGTGCAAGAATGTCAGTCAGCAAGGTCATTAGTGTGCCTGGAGTCAGTGCAAGAATGTCAGTCAGCAAGGTCATTAGTGTGCCTGGAGTCAGTGCAAGAATGTCAGTCAGCAAGGTCATTAGTGTGCCTGGAGTCAGAGCAAGAATGTCAGTCAGCAAGGTCATTAGTGTGCCTGGAGTCAGTGCAAGAATGTCAGTCAGCAAGGTCATTAGTGTGCCTGGAGTCAGAGCAAGAATGTCAGTCAGCAAGGTCATTAGTGTGCCTGGAGTCAGTGCAAGAATGTCAGTCAGCAAGGTCATTAGTGTGCCTGGAGTCAGTGCAAGAATGTCAGTCAGCAAGGTCATTAGTGTGCCTGGAGTCAGTGCAAGAATGTCAGTCAGCAAGGTCATTAGTGTGCCTGGAGTCAGTGCAAGAATGTCAGTCAGCAAGGTCATTAGTGTGCCTGGAGTCAGTGCAAGAATGTCAGTCAGCAAGGTCATTAGTGTGCCTGGAGTCAGTGCAAGAATGTCAGTCAGCAAGATCAATGTATAGAAAAGAAAATAAAAAACAGAGATAAGGGATTACTGCTTACAGTTCCCAAGTTGTGATAACAAAATTACTTGCCAATGCAGTATGGTTGACAAGCAAATGAAGGCTGTCAAGTTCCAAAGATTTTCACTTTTAAGAGTGGGACAAACCATTAAAAGAGTAATCCTAAGTGTGCAAAGAGTATCTTGAACATCTATGATGAAAATAAATTGATAATGAATGATGTGCTGTTACATTAGGATGTACATGGACACACACAATCACAAGAATGCATGGTTGGCCAAGCATGTATTTATGTGTGTTCTGATCATCTGTCAGTCAATCTGTTGCTTGGTTGTTCATTTGATCAGTAAGTTGACTGACTCTCTCTCTCTCTCTCTCTCTCTCTCTCTCTCTCTCTCTCTCTCTCTCTCTCTCTCTCTCTCTCTCTCTCTCTCTCTCTCTCTCTCAGCCTTATAGTCTGCAGTGAGGCATGGCTTTCTCGATAGAGATCAAGCTCAAAATCAGGCTTCAGAAACACCATCTACCTCACACATCCACACTCTCGCCAATACTGACTGCTGCAGCACTCACTAAAGAGCTGGGTGGCGGAGTTGCGGACTGCCCAAGATGGGGACTCAAAGCCGCCGATGACAAGGCAGATGGCGGGGGCGAGGTGGGCCATCAGACTGGAGGCCAGACTGGCATCGGAAAACAGCGCCTTGAGGATGTTCAGGGCATGGACCTGGGGCAGGTCTGTGGTGAGGTCGGTCTGGTCTGGCACCGGCTGCCCTGATGTCTCCAGCAGCTTCTTCACTGCCAGCCCCAGCAGCCCGCTCTGGCAGAGTAGAAGAGATGGCACAGAGACATCAACAAAGGGGGGAAAAATCAACAACCAAGGCAGTTTGGATCACAAGTTCTAAATACAGAGCCAAAGTGCAATAAAGCAAACAGAATAGCCCTGAAGAGTACACAGCTTTGCTTTCATTTCCTTTCATCCTTGAAATACGCGACATTGCATGAGAAAACAAGGCTAAAGACAGAAAAATGACAACATGAGATGTTTCAACCTAAAATTATTTATTCAGCCATGCATATTCCAGAAAAAATGACATGTTCACAGAGGAAATCTTTGTTTACAGTGATGTAAACCTCAAGAAAGCAATTATTTGATATAGTGCACCGATTACTTTTTGGGGGGCATTGAAAAAAAAAACTGTGATGCAGACTATAGTCTTGTTTCTCATGCATGTTCACATATTCCCCAAAATACAGGAATACAAATATGCACCACATGATACAGCATCTTTCAAATGGCAAATTACTACCTCACAGAAGACATACATCTGTATCAACATGGGCATTAAACTTTGAGGTGCATTGCAGTAGATACTCATTTCTTAATGTTTAGCAGTGCTTAATATTGTAACTAAGATGGACAGATATGTAATGTACTGTTGGTGAACAGACCAAACTCACATGACTGCAAAGGTTTGTTCAGGCAGTCTACAACAACTTGAGAAATGATTCCAACAAAAGATCAATTCATCATTATCTACCTCTTTGTTCTTTTTCTCTGCCTGGATGATGCACAGCAGGATGATAGGCAGGCCTGCAGACCTTCTTGTCACAGATGTAGACATCATGTTGCCCTGGAGGTTGGTCAAGATCTGCAACCAAAGCAACAATCATCACCATGCCTCAGACATGTCACATGTTGCGAAGGTGCTTGAATATACTGGAGCATCGTGGCATCTTTGGCGTGTGTGCTACCAGGCCTCTCTGCATGCTGTTGCTTAGTTATGGCACGTAGCCTGGGGGCACAGCAGAGATTGATGGTTCTTGTGACTTTGTTTGCATGACTTCCAGACAGCGAAGCAAATTGTACTTGATTCTCAAAAGTTTTGGAACCTTTCAAAAAGGTATAAAAGGCACGATGAAGCATGAGGTGAGGGCGCACACGAAAGAAACAGGGAAGAGCCTAGGAAGAAGATATCTGAGTGCAAAAAGTCCTCCGAGAATCCAGTCCCGAGAGTGAAGTTATTTTGGTAATGCTGATGACCGATTGTCATCCCTGTATTTCGACCAGCGCATGAATAAAGATTTTTAAATAATGACTAATGGATTTTGTGGACTTCCACTTCCCGGCGTAAGCTATGAGAACCCCGTTATTAACAGGACTTGGTGGAAGGAGACATGTCGCAACACATGCATATCACAGGCAACAGTCATAATGACATGTCACAATGCACTCTGTTGGGAATTTCTGTCACAGGAGTCAGTTACAGTGTTGGGTGGTGTGCCTTTTTCCATTCAAAGACAGCAGGCTGATTGAAGTGGCACAAGCATCAGGCATCTTCATTTCAGGAGAGCACTGGAGGATGAGTCCCATTGCAAAATAGCGTGTCACTTGACATCTCCACGCAATGGACTACAATAACCAAGCTTTTTGTTTGCTTGCTTTCTTCAGAGTGTGTGCATGTGTGTGTGTGTGTGTGTGTGTGTGTGTGTGTGTGTGTGTGTGTGTGTGTGTGTGTGTGTGTGTGTGTGTGTGTGTGTGTGTGTGTGTGTGTGTGTGTGTGTGTGTGTGTGTGTGTGTGTGTGTGCATGTGTGTGTGTGTGTGTGTGTGTGTGTGTGTGTGTGTGTGTGTGTTTTAGCAATGATGACAGAGCCCAATTTGTATTTTGGTTGTATGGAATACAGCAATCAACCAGAGTATAGACCACTGCTGCTGCTGCTAATGGTGACGACGATGACGATGATGACAACAACGATTATGACAATGATGGGGATGATTATGATGATGACGATCTTCACAAAATACAACCAATAAGTTACTCCTGCAGATGGAGAACATTCTGGATCATATCAGCCCTGGTACAGTTTCTCTACTTGCACAAGGGCTGAACTGGCTGTCCAGCTACCACTTTGCAGACAGGCATACACACTCTCACCTGAGACAGGATGCGCTGGGGAATGGACCTGAGGTCAGACTGATCTGAGGCCAGGAGGGCAGTGCAGAACTTGAGAAAGCCATGACGACAACCTTCTATGGCACCCTGGCAAGACAACAGTGACAGTCATAGACAGACAGATTCCTTGACAGGCAAACTGAATGAGTGATATTCCATATCACACGAACAAGGAATATCTAACATCTGCATTGAATGTTTCAGAGAAAATAATATGTACATGTCTCTTCATATCAAAACCCATATATTCCCTGTATATTCCATGGAATTATTCCCCGTATATTCCATGGAATTATTTTTAAAAACCTAATAATGAATCATTTCAGACAAACTAATCATGATGGAGTCACTGGTGATAGTTTCAAGAGAAGGAGGAAATGAGGGAGCCCAAGTAAAGGCGGTGATGGTGGTAACAACAACCTCAGTTGAAGATGTTGAAGATGACATTGATTGTAGCGATGACAGCGGCGGTAGTGGCTGTGGCAGTTGCGGTGGTGTGGTGGTGGTGATGGTGGTAGTGGTGGTGGTGACAGTGGTGATATTGGTTGTGGCATTGGTGGTTGTGATAATGGTGGTGACAGCAGAGGTGATGGTGGTGGTCATGGTGACAACAGTGGTGGTGACAGCGGAGGTGATGGTGGTGACAGCAGAGGTGATGGTGGTGGTCATGGTGACAACAATGGTGGTGACAGTGGTGGTGGTCATGGTGACAACAGTGGTGGTGACAGTGATGGTGGTGACAGCAGAGGTGATGGTGGTGGTCATGGTGACAACAATGGTGGTGACAGTGGTGGTGGTCATGGTGACAACAGTGGTGGTGACAGTGATGGTGGTGACAGCAGAGGTGATGGTGGTGACAGCAGAGGTGATGGTGGTGACAGCGGAGGTGATGGTGGTGGTCATGGTGACAACAGTGGTGGTGACAGCGGAGGTGATGGTGGTGACAGCAGAGGTGATGGTGGTGGTCATGGTGACAACAGTGGTGGTGACAGTGATGGTGGTGACAGCGGAGGTGATGGTGGTGATAGCAGAGGTGATGGTGGTGGTCATGGTGACAACAGTGGTGGTGACAGTGATGGTGGTGACAGCAGAGGTGATGGTGGTGACAGCGGAGGTGATGGTGGTGGTCATGGTGACAACAGTGGTGGTGACAGTGATGGTGGTGACAGCAGAGGTGATGGTGGTGGTCATGGTGACAACAGTAGTGGTGACAGTGATGGTGGTGACAGCGGAGGTGATGATGGTGGTCATGGTGACAACAGTGGTGGTGACAGTGATGGTGGTGACAGCAGAGGTGATGGTGGTGGTCATGGTGACAACAGTGGTGGTGACAGTGATGGTGGTGACAGCAGAGGTGATGGTGGTGGTCATGGTGACAACAGTGGTGGTGACAGTGATGGTGGTGACAGCAGAGGTGATGGTGGTGGTCATGGTGACAACAGTGGTGGTGACAGTGATGGTGGTGACAGCAGAGGTGATGGTGGTGGTCATGGTGACAACAGTGGTGGTGACAGTGATGGTGGTGACAGCAGAGGTGATGGTGGTGGTCATGGTGACAAAGTGGTGGTGACAGTGGTGGTGGTGACAGCAGTGGTGATGGTGGTGGACATGGTGACAACAGTGGTGGTGACAGTGGTGATGATAATGGTGATAGTGGGGGTGGTGGTGGTGTTAGTGGTGGTGGTGACAGTGGTGATGATAATGGTGATAGTGGGGGTGGTGGTGGTGTTAGTGGTGGTGGTGACAGTGGTGATGATAATGGTGATAGTGGGGGTGGTGGTGGTGTTAGTGGTGGTGGTGACAGTGGTGATGATAATGGTTATAGTGGTGGTGGTGGTGGTGTTAGTGGTGGTGGTGACAGTGGTGATGATAATGGTGATAGTGGTGGTGGTGGTAGTGTTAGTGCTGGTGGTGACAGTGGTGATGATAATGGTGATAGTGGTGGTGGAGGTGGTGGTGGTGGTGGTGGTGGTGGTGGTGGTGGTGATGACAAGGACAGTAATGAAACCAATTTCCATGCTGCCACCATTGCAAGATGATGCCAACTATAGGAGAAGGAGATAAATGAGTAAAAGCATCACTGGAAGTTGAAAGGAGAAGCAGCCAGGCAAAGAACTTGAATTGGGAAAGGCACAAGAAGGGAGGCCAGGCCTACCCTGTGTCTGCAGTTGGTGAGGACCGAGATGAATGTCTGGCCCACACCTTGCAGGTCTGCCTGGGACAGGGGTCTCTCCCCCCCCTCCAGCACCACCCCCACCATCTCTCCCAGGCAGGAGCAGCTCATCTGCAACAGCAAGACCAGTGCACTTCCCCTTCAGCTCTAATCACAACATCCCAGCTCTTACTATGTACTTTGCACAGATAAAATGTAATACATGTCCTTAAGAGAAAAATTAGCCAATCCATTGTGACCGGGTGAAGTGAAGCCCGAAGTCTTTACATGGACTCTCCATCTCTCTTTATCTACCCCCCCCCCCACCCCCACCCCCCCGACATTTGTTCCCCTCTCTCCTCCCTCTATCATGTATCCTGCGTCTCAGACGCCCATGCTATATATGTTGTGGGACCAGCCTACTATGTAGCTTATCAGTCTGGATGGCAAAGCCGCCTTCCCTTATTGTTTGTTAATTGAACTTGACATGAGACCGCTGATAGTCCCTCCTGTCGGTTTCTCGCGCACTATGCCTAAATTGTTAGAAACAAGAGACAAATTTGATGCTTTCTCTAAATTAAGACATCTGATTGCAATGGTGCAATATTCATTCGGTTGACTTTGTTATGCCTATCAAGGCAACACTTGGTGTGAATAATTTCGAGTAAGTATAAGGCAGCAATGAGCCTTTTTCTATCATTAGGAAAACACAACCCAGAGACAGGCTGAGATCCGCAACTGCCGATCCCAAGCCTGGCTCCCCTGAGGTCCGTGCATTTCTTTGATAAGACCACCACCAGTCTCTTGAGAGACCCCATACCATCTGGGGGAGATACCACTGTCACCATGGTCTTGGGTTGGTCCAGGCCATTATCATCAGGCCTGGGACCAGCCCGCAGCTCCTATACCCATGGGTAAAAATTAAGTTGTGGAACGCAGCAGCGATTTTGTCTCATGCCTGGGACCTTGTACCATCAAGCCTTGCCTCCACCACCCCCCCCCACCCCCCCACCCATCACACCATGTTCCTTGTCTGATAGATTTTTTACATGAAACAGCAAAATCTTATGAGAACTGCTTATGAAACGATCTATAGAGTTATCTTTTCTGAAGCTTGTGTCAAGGACTTTTTCAGGTAAAAATTGAAGAAAGCGTTTCCTTTCATCCTTTTTCATGTAATCTGGAGAGGGGGGGGGGAATCCCTCCTTGATGAAGAATGAGACAGATATCACCCATAATACTGAGAAGTGTGCTCTCTTGCACACAAAAGGATAACGCTTCCCTTTCGTGAGGAAACCTCCTCCTCTGTAGATGAGAAGTGAAACTGTCAAGGTGAAATACATGAACCCTGTAAAAATTCTGCCTTTAGTGTAGATATTCAAGAGAAAAGCCAATCATTTCTGTGAGATGACACAGAGTGCCTGTGATGGAGAACTCAGTGTTTGCACTGTGTGCACACTTCCACTGCCTACAACACGACAGCAGAGAAGGAGGGCTACCTTCAAGTTGATCCAGCACCAGGACAGCAGGAACTGGAAGTCAGGGGAGATTGCTGTGGACTGGGGACTGTCCTCCTGGCTGGCAGACACCAGGCTCTGTAGCGCCATTCCCATTTCCGCAAAGGACGGGCACTTCCCTGTAGACAGACGTGGACAAGTTTGCAGGAGTGCTGGTTAGTGACAAGGGGACATGCTCATTTACCCAGACACAGAGTTTGAAGTCACACCATAGTGCGGGCTTGGATTTAAAGAAATAAAAAAGTGATCAAAAAAGAATAAATCACCAAAAAGTTGAGAGAAAAATTGACAGGGAAAAAAAGAGAGGCCAAAGTTAGATTGTGGAAATCTATTATTTTTAAAAACAAAATTTACCTCAACTTTTCTCATTTTCATTCATTATTCATATATGCAAGCCCCAATGGATTGAGGAAGAATAAAACTTTCAATGAGGGAAAGAAGCTTGAGGTAAATATTAATTAAAATAACTGAAGACATTTGCTCCTTTACCCAGAAGCCCTAACAATTTCCCCCTACTGCACTGAAAAACAAAACACACACCCAACAACTATTACAAAGTACAGTCATCATGAAAAGAGCAGTCCCGAGCTCCTTGACACCTGAGAAACTCCTGCTGCTGGCTCCACCCACCCTTTTCAGCTCCCCCTGCCAGGATGAACATCATCATGTTGACAATGCGGGTGCTGATGTCCAGCAGGCTGCGGATGAAGCTGGACCAGTCTGCTGGCAGTGGAGTGGCAGTGCCCCTGTGTCTGCTGTACACTCCTAGGCAGTGGATCACAGCCTGCATTGCACCTGTGCAAGCACAAGGATGGAGGTTCAATCCTACACTGATCCTCCAAGTCAATTGTTTTCAGACCGTATGGAACAAAAGTTTGCAAAGCAGAAAAATGACAATTAAACAATAAAATATCAATGAAAATTTGTTTTTTACAGTCTCATTTGAAATTGATTCTGTGTTAACTAAATGAAGGTACATGTACTGTCAAATAAAAATAAACCAAGGTGTTGTGCAAACATTTTTTTAAAATGTCATGGCAGTATCACAAATTATCCTTTGACATATGCATCACAACTACCTGTATTGCACACATAACCAAGTATCACATAACATTTCCAGCATTTTAAAAAAATCGGACAAAAGGACAAAACTACAACTTTCCTGTTACGGAAAAAAGGTAAATATATACACAGATAAAATTCTGAGAGAACCACACAGAAAAGGGAAGAACAGGAAAAACGAAAAGGGCAGAACAAAGGAGACTAGTCAAACAAAAACAGGACAGGTAGTTATGGCAACTACTAGAGAGAGGACAGACAATGCAAGTTGAAAAGGTGAAATGCCGTGACACAAGCCAGGCCACACATGATGCACACTGGGCTGCACTTGCCGTGAATGGGAAACTCTTTGGAGGCCTGGACAGTGCTCAGCTGGGCTGCCTCCAGAGACTGGGCCACGTACTCCAGGAATATGGCCAGGAAGCTCATGGCAGCCTCAGGGTCCCCCACCCTCAACACGCTGTAGTGCCAAGATGCACCTGCCTGCTCTGCTCTGAACACATAGCCCTGTTCCAGCACATACCTGCCATAGAGAGGCAAGATTCTGTCAACTTGTGCTGTACCTACAGTCAATGCCAAGTCTGAATCTCTGCCCTAATGCACTTTCCCCAGCCCTAGCCCTCACTTCCTGTGAGTTTTATTTCTTTTCCCCAAGTTTTTACAAATGGATTTTCCCATGAGTACCACTACTCACCTTTGTTATTACTGCTCCTGTGTTGACTAAAATGAGTTTTCCTTATTGTGTTTAACATACAGAGCCGAAACCCTGCGTGGGACAGACAGGAAAAATGTAGGACCCCAGGTGGGGACTGAACCCGCGACGTTTCGGTTAGCGCCCCAAACGCTCTATCAGCTGAACTACCATGGTCCGTGTTGTCTTCTCCTGTCTACACTGCCCTGTATCAGTGGCTGCTGTATCGGTCTTACATGCCCGGATGACCCGAATCCCAATATTTAGTTTTGCTAGTCTTTCCCAGCTGTTATGACAGTCTTTCTCTAGTCACCCAGTCTATCCTGAGAGTAATGACAGAAGACTTCAAGATGTCAACAAGATCAACAGACTTGAGAAATTTCATTATCTGCTTGAAAGGTAGTTATTTACATAGCATTTTAAATAATTTTTCAGTTTGTTTACCTATTGTCTGACATACATGTAATGTATGAAAGAGACCAAGTAGTAAAAAAAACATATTCATGCTACACTATCCCTTCTTGATTGAGATGTGCAAATAAGTAGATGCTTGTCTGATAGGCTTTTGTCCTCACAAGGAGTCAGTGTGCAATTTAAATATTCAGATGAGATGCGGCAAGGCACAGCCAAGGAGCACAGCACTCACTTGGTGAAGACCAGCTGACACAGGTGGGCACCACTCTGGCTGATGTGAGGCTTGGGACTGCTGCTGAAGCGGAGGGCCTCACCCAGCACATGACACACCCGCTGGGCTGATGGTATTGAAGGGCCGAGTGGGGCGGAGAGAGCTGCAGAGGCTGGGGGGATGCAGAGAGTCTGCTGGGATGCAGCATCAGTAGTGATGCCTTTGCAGTCAGAGTCAGATAGCTCCAGTGGAGAGGGAAAGTGTTTCAGCAACAGTCTTAGACTGCTCTCCTGGATCTGCAAATCAAACAGCATTTGCCAATCTTACCCGACTCCATTTAGTCTTGCAAGACTTTGTGGAAGACATGCTCCCAAATTCTTCTGAATTCTTTTGTATAAGACTGGATCAGACAGATTTCACTCTTTCCCTTATCAGTTTAGAGACCACAATTAGCTTGTTACAATGTGTGTCAGTACTCATGCACTACTTCCCCCAGGTGATAGATTTGTTTATTGTTAATTGTTACCCTCATGCTGTTACTAAAACAAACACAAAAACCAAAAGAGAACCACACACACACACACACACACACACACACACATACACACACACACACACACACAGAGTACAATAGTGTCTCATATGAATACTCATTTCTTCTTTCTTTAATGAAAATGAATTCCTGTAAAGTGATGCTGAGAAGAATCATAAAACATATTTCCAAAAAGAAAACACAAACTTTTGAAGAATGCATGAGAGCAAAATTATTTCTTGTAGGGTTACCATAGTAACCATCCCAATTCTGATAGAATTCCAAACACTGAAATTTCTGGCCTTTCTCCAGTCTGCTGATGGCTGCAGCACACATGTCAGAGGACAAAGCACGGAGGAATACAACTCACATCATCAGCGCCATCCAGAATGCAGTGCAGAAGAACCACACTGGTGCTGGGAGAGAAGAAATTCCACAGACCCCGACTCTCCGCATACTTCAGCAGTGGTTCTGTGGATCCTGGAACAAGCTCACCATACAGTGACAGTCAACATCTGCCTGCTGCATTTTATTCTGCTTTGCAAATCATACTCTGCAGTAACATATATATACTAGATGGTTTACCTGTCTCCACCTTTTCCTGTTTCCACCTTTTCCATTTCCCTCTCCCTCTAAATAACTGTACCATAGATACTTTCCCACCCCCAACCCCCTCACATTCGCCAAACATCAACGCGTGATGAGATGAGCGAGCTTGGATCCGTAAAGCCTCGTGCAGCACGAACCACACGTTGGAACCGAGTTGCCTCTCTTTACCCTCTCACGAAGCACGCCTAAGAACCGAGTTGCCTCCCTTTGCCGTCAACAGTCACATGACTAAAAAGTTCCAGAGGGAATATCTCCGGAACGGTCGGAGGTACGCCTTCCAAAACGCGACAACTAGTCACGGGGGAGCGACATGCCAAATTTCACGGAGATCCGTGCACAGGCAGCCGAACGCATAGGCCGGACAGATATCCGGATAGACAGAAACCGTTTGGGTTTTATATATACATAGATACACACACTTGCACTAACACATGCATGGAAAAGTAATACCATAGGTGATTTTCAAGAAAATCCATTAGATGGCAGGAGAGCCTATGTCACGTTGCATTGTTAAGTTCTATTGATAAAAGTGACTGAGCATCATCAGAGTTGGACTTAACTACTTCTTAACATACACTGTGTATTCAGTCTTGACACTGTCTCTAACGTGGCGCTTCTCCTGGGGTAGTAGACATGGTAGAGGAATGTTTTAATCTTGCCTTCTTCACTTTGCAAATGACAGTGCCAATGAATAACAGTGCATCCTATGCACCCTTGTTCATTCTCGGACAAGAATTTGTGCATTAGTAGTGTGTGTGTGTGTATGTGTGTATTTGCGTGTGTGCGCATGTCTGTGTATCTGCGTGTGTGTGTGTATGTGCACATGCCTGTGTGTGTGCATGTATTTGTGTGTGTTTGTGTGTGCATGTCTCTGTGTGTATGTGTGTGTGCATATTTGTGTGCGTGTGTGCACATGCTTGTGTGTGTGTATGTGTCTGTGTGTGTGTGTATGTGTCTGTGTGTGTGCATGTCTGCATGTGCATGTCTGTGTGTGTATATGTCTGTGTGTGTGTGTGTGTCTGTGTGTGTGTCTGTGTGTGTGTGTGTATCTGTGTGTGTGTGTGCTTGTGTGTGTGTGTGTGTGTGCATGTGTGTATGTGTGTGTGTGTATATGTGTGTGTGTGTGTGTGTGCATGTGTGTGTATTTGTGTGTGTGTGTGTGTGTGTGTATGTGTGTATGTACATGTATGTGCTGTGGCTACCCACCCTGTGCTTTGCCCTTCCTGGCGATGGAGGTGAGGTGGTGGGGGCGGTACAGCAGGCTGTCATACACCACTGACATCAGGTCCAAAGCCGAGCGCCGACGCTGGAAGCTGGCCCCCACTCCCAGACTGGACAGCAGCAGCACATGCAGCCACTGCACAAACTCCACACTCCGCCCTGCAGTCACACAGAGTTTAACAATGTTATAGTGTCTGACACAGCCCATCTCTACCCCTCACTGCCACAATCATACCAACCTAGCCATCAGCTAAGCCTCAGCTGCCTGCTCGCTCTTGCTCTCTCTCTCTCTCTCTCACACACACACACACACACACACACATACACACACACACACCCACACCCACACACATACACACACACACACATACACACACACACCTCCATCCTCAGTCTCATTGTTCTAAACTTTGGATCATGTGAAACTTTAGTCATAGCTGTATGCTCTTCCTCACATGGTCACAACATTTAGAACAAAGGGTTCCAGTAGGAACAGGAGATCTAGCCAGACCTGCCAACCCCTGAGCAGTGCAAGAGGAATATCTGAGTGTCTGCAAGAGGAATATCTGAGTGTCTGCAAGAGGAATATTTGAGTGTCTGCAAGAGGAATATTTGAGTGTCTGCAAGAGGAATATCTGAGTGTCTGCAAGAGGAATATTTGAGTGTCTGCAAGAGGAATATGACAAAGATGAGCAGAATGCATCACACCTCCAAAACTTGACTCAAAAAGAAAGCACTTAAACACAAATAAGCCAATTTTATTTCAAGAACGTCTTCCTTTTTTCCTTTCTGTCTTCCTTTCTTTCTATTACCATACAAAAATAAGTTTTGTCACTGTCATTGTCTTTCTGTTGATTTTCAAACGTTGCATTCATTCTGATGCATCAAGGGCTATTTCAGTTCATCGGCAGTAGCCTGTTAGCATTTGAGCATAAAACTCTTGGCTGAAGGGACCTTGCACCTTTTGTCTTATTAAGCAGAGTATTTTGAGGTTGAGAGAAATGCTGGAATCAATCAAATATGGGTGAACAAATCCGCTTGAAGTGGAAAGGTTTGCAGGTCTGTTTTGCCTGTGCCCTCAATGGGCTGCAAGGGGCAGTTAGGATGTAAGGCAAGGGCAGAGCAAAGCCTTAAGGGACATCACACAATCAGCAACAAAGATGGGCTCTGATAGGAAGACTGACCATCCAAATTTTGCACTGTACTTTCCACTCTGCAGGCCTTAGCAAAGAACAAAAATGGGACTCTCACAATGCAGAATAAGCATGTATAAAAGCTGCAATCACTCCAAAAATGTAAAATTCAGTCCTGCAGGACTGAGTAAGTCCACAAATAAGGAGCTCTTATGCTAATGTAGGCAGACTGACCACCTATCAAGTAGGCAACTAATTCATACTCTGTCACCAAGTCACCCAGACTCAACCAGTACCGTACATGGGACTTCCCTGAGCAGAATGACCACAAAGATTCTATACCCTCTGTAGTACAGTCAAACAAAGATCATGAGCAACATAGATTGACCTCTTACAAGGAAACTCATCTGATAATGTCTGATGTCCTTCTTTACCTACTTTTCCCCGGCACCACCACCACCACCACCACCACCACCACCACCACATCATCACTGCAGCCACTTTTTCTTTCTTTTTCATCATCATCATCATCATCATCATCATCATCATCATCATCATCATCATCATCATCATCATCATCATCATCATCACCACCATCAAGTAAAGCAAATTCCCCAACTCTCACCCAGAGCCTCATCAGAGCTTCGAGCCCTGAGCATGGCCAGACAGCTGTCGCGGATGCGGATGCAGAGCTTGTTCAGGTCAGCCATCAGCTGTTGTCTGAAGGGCGCCATGTCCGACTTGAGGCAGAAAGGCAGGCCTTGCTTCAGCAGCTCCAGCTCCAGCCTGGATATCGGCTCTGCAAAGAGGGTGAGTGGCAGCATGGGATCTTCGGTACTGTAGAGCAAACTCGCTCCTCTACAGCTTGCACTCCATATAGTGGATCCCCATCTGACCAGTTATTAATAAGCATCCAAACAACCAAAAACAAATGGAAGAATATCAAACAATGAAACAAAATAGATAAATCAACACAATAGGTTCATCTTACTGATCCCTGCAGTAGCAGTACTTTTCAAGATAGTTTGATTATTGTTTTGGAAGAGACTCAAGATGCAGAGTATAAGGTGAGTCACACTTCAGACTTATGTATCCTGCAACAAACTTGAATCAGATGAAAAACCCATTAGGGTAAACAGTGTATGTAGGGAGAGTAAGTTCAAAAGTCTCATGTTAAGTCATTCTTGCAGTGATCTTACCCGACTTCTTGACTGTATCACAGAGAAGACTGAAGGCCTCTGAGCAAGTGTTCTCGTCCCCACTGAACAGAGCCTGCTCAATGTAGTCACTCAAAGACTCCTGAAAAAAATTTAAAACAGCAAAATGATAGACTCAGAAAGAGCCTAAAGATTGAAATGGTTCACATTAAATAAGCAACATAGATGTGTTGCCCATAAATAAAATCAGTGCATCCAGACAAAATGATATGGAAATTTTAAAAGTTGTATCAAATGAATGAGTGAACAACATGAAACCCTTGTAATTATTTACACCTTTCATATTATCAACCAACTCATAATTTCTCTGTAGCCCAGACACCTAAAGAACAATACGATGCTAGGTGTACATGCCACTGTTTCTCTGGCAAGTAGTCATGAACAAAAAGTCATCTAATTATGAAAAAACAATGTGGTTTTCATTACTACTTTTGATTTTGATTTCTGAACGAATGAACACACAATAACAAACCTCTTTGTCTCTCTGTTACTGTTGCTAACCTGTAAAGCTTTGTTTTCTCCCCTTTCCACTCAAATCACCTCTCTACCCACTGCCACTGCCACATCCTCAGCTCCCATCTCTCATCCCTGCTGACAGTTGACCACTCACCAGCTCCCCTGGACCAAGGCCCACTGTGGCTCTGTAGACACGGGCCACCACAGCCCACGAGTAGAGCAGACGGTCCCTGTCCCCCTCCCCACCCCTCAGCTGTGTCATCAGGCGGCGGTACAGGATCTGGCAGCATGGGGGCAGGAACTTGGCAGTGTATGGCACCCAGTACTCACTCACTTTGGTCTGCTGCAGTCTGCAGCGACAGACACACACATATCAACAAATAAACAATGACAGGAAGATCAGCCAAAAAAGCACTGATAAAATAATGACAGCAGAGAGAAAAGAAAGAAGATTGATGGATTTCATTAGATTTGTTTGACACAAAACAAGCTATTACTTATTCTTTTACTTCTATTAAAAATAGCCAAGGTTTTATAAATAACACAATCATGGCTGATGGTAGGTTGTATTGTGGTATATGCAGATAATAAAAAACTTAAACTGGAGTGAAAATGATGTAATCTGCGGTGTCAAAATGTTGCTAACAGTAACTGTTAAAATCATTAGCTATTACAAACTAAATCTCTGAAGTTTATCATTTAGACCTTGACTAAATCCCATGCATAGTGGGGCACTAACTGTTGTCTAAAATAGCTGCATACCAGTCAGCTATTTGATACCAAAGATGTCATTGACCATCAGTAATGTGCATTCTTACTTTTCCTGCATTGTTTTTGCTAATTGGCTGTTGAGAAATTTGACACTGTGTAAATTTTGGATGCAACAGTTCTTCACACACAATTTGCAAGAGAATGAGTTCTTCTGAAGAATATGTATCAGTCTGATATAGAAATAGGTCAGCATCTAAACACAACATGCAAGGATACTTTGGGTCCTATTTACAGGTAACCAATCAACAGAAAACCGCGTAAAATGAGTCATGTCTCGCAACCAATCAGAGCCTGGCTTTGCATGGGATTCAGACATGAGCATCATCTGTGCTTGAAATACCCCTAACTGCCAATCATCAGTCCCATGAAATCCTTCCCAACAGCCATGGCGGTGGATGGTGAAAACATGGGACAAATGGCCACAGCAGCACTACAGGCACACGGAAGTTTTGTCATCTCTCAACTCACGGAGTGTCGCTAAGCAGGCCTGCCACGATGGTGTCCTCCCACAGCTCCCGCCACAGACACACCTGCTTGTCCTTGGCATACTTCTTGCTGCAAAAGTCAAACACATTTCATTCAGCTTCTGATAGGTTCATAACACTGCAATGTGCCAGCTATGAAAATGTCAAGGGATCAGCAAGAGTAAACTTTTCCTGTCAGTCCCGAGCAAGGCGTTCAGCACTGTGTGCTTCACTATGCACACATGACTTTTGCAGGTACATATTCCAACTAAGATCAACCATTACACATTATATAATGGCAGCAGTGTTCATAACACTCTAAAGTGAAACATAAATAAAAACCCTAGTAAAATGCAAGTTTCATTCTATTATGAAGTAATAATTACGTACTGATCTTTGTCTCGAGTTATTCGTTCACACACACACACACACACACACACACACACACACACACTAACATACCTCAACACTCTCTCACGATTGAAAACCAAGTCAATAAATACACTATAGGTAACTTATAAACACAATAAACTAGACAATGCCAGTCCATGCCACTAGATGCATCAAGATGTGCACCTCACACAACTTTTGACATTAGAGATCTGGAAGGCCAAGACTGAAAAACTGTCAGAGATCCAAGACTGACCCAAGGGCCAGCAGCGAGGACTTGTAGAAGTCGGCAGCCAGTGGTGCCAGGTAGTTGCTTCCCATGCACTGCAAGAGCTGCTCCGACAGCACCACCATGGCTCCTCGGAGCTGGAATGGGCAGAGGAGGAGAATGGGACTTGATCAGATTATCCTACAGACTTGTATTGTTCTTTTTTTCCTCTCTCATCACATCTGCAGTCTGCCTTATTCTCTCTGGTCCTTGTTTGGCCAAAGACAATTGTAAGGTACTACATTATCAAATGGAAATACCTAAAAGAAACTTGCAATCATCAAATGTAGTAATAGATAAAAATGGTGTAATTAGTATAATATACTTTGTAAAACCTTTTTAAAAACTACCTTTGCTTAATCTATTTCTTTCTTTTAACCCTAAAAGTGTTACAGAGGCAACATTTGGTCACAATTCCCTTTGATTGTTAGCATTAACTGAACTGTTGTGAACTGTTCCTGTTGTGAACTGTTGACATTTTCATATGATGCAGTGCTTGATGAAATGAAGGGGTATTTACTTTGGGAAACAGAGCAACTGTTGCCTGGACAAATTGGCAGAAATTTGGGCCCCCTAACACGTCTTTCTTCTTTTCAATATTTCTGTTGTTTGCCTACTTTTTGCTTGCTTATATCTTCTCTATCTTGCTATTGTTTCCATTTTTGCACCCTTACTACTCCTGCCACATCAGTTTCATTTACCTCATGCAGGGCCATGTGTGGTAGTAGAAGGCTGAACAGTTTGTACTTGGTGCGGCTGAACCAGGGCAGAGCCAGCAGTTTTTCACTCAACCTCTCTATAAGGCCTTCATCTCCCTTTCTCCCATTGGCCTGCTCTGCATCTCCCTTTCTCCCATTGGCCTGCTCTGCATCTCCCTTTCTCCCATTTGCCTGCTCTGCAGCCCACACGTCCAGCACGGAGCGGAACACTTCTCCAATAATCTCTGAGACTCCTTCCACAGGGCTATCACAGTGTACCCACACTCGCTTCAGCGTCTCCTCAAGCACATATGAATCCTGGTTCGTCAGAGCAGCATGGTCAGGAGAAGCCAGCATTGATGGGAGTAGCTTTAGCACTTTTGTGAACCACTGGGACAGTAGCAAGAAGCTGTGGTAATGTTGCTGTGTAGGTCCATCACAAAACAAGCACACCAAGGGAAATAACTCTAATATTAAACATGAGTCCTCTCCCTTGCCAAAGTCTTGCAAAGATGGTGAGGTGCTTTGCAGGAGAATGGTCGATGAACTGCTGACAATCATGCCATGAATAAGTGCAATCTCCCCAAGGTACCACAGTTTCTCAGTCTTTTGATCTTGTGTCCTGAGGAGATTTTCTACCCAGAGTTTCCCCATCACAAATTCACCACCGGCTGGAAAGACAAAAAACAGATGCTGAAGTGGTATGGCAACAATATTTGCAAGCCAATGTTTGCTTCTACAGCTATCACCTGAGACAAATCATATTTCTCATTTAAGAGATGATGCATGCTTATCAACTGATGTTCATGATTTTCAGGTATAAAGAAATAATTTCATCTTTTAATGCAAATAGTCTAGGAATGAAACAAAACTTAGCAGAAAGCAGCCCTACATGACAATGACTGAATGCTGTAGCAACATTACCTGAAGATGAAGGGGTGCATGCAGCTGAGACAGCACAGCACCTAAACACAAGCCCAGATCACTTCATAGAAAAAGGAAAAAGCACTCAACACACGTACTGCCTGAAGTGAGACTCCTGTGCAGTGACCAGAAGTGCTGGATGGCGGTGCGTGGGGATGGAGCCAGATTGAGAAGCATGCCCAGTCCTGTGCCAGCCAGCATCACACTCTCTGTGTGGCACTCCTGTAGACACAAGGCACAGTGTCAATACACAGGAAACTGAATCCAAGGTGAGAAACCTCTTGCCAACCAACCAAAACATGCTATGACAATCTTTGGGAACTTTTCACATAGGTCTCTTTTATGTGCCCGAGCGTGTACATTTAAAAGCCTCAACACTCTTTTCATGCCCAATTCCTGTTCTCCCCTTCTTTTAATTTTTCCTCCTTCTTCCCCCACTTATCTATCCCCCATCCACCTGGCATCCCATCCCCCACCCCTAAAACAAATCTCCATTTTAGAACATGTGAGTTTAGTCTATAATTTTCTCAGTATATGGGGATCCCTTGTTCCCGTTGTGTTAAAATGACACAGATACAAGTCAGTCAATTTTCAGGCACAAATAAATTTTCAAAAGGGCAAATTTAGCTTTAACTCAAGGATATGTATACGAGGTGACTTTTTAAAATATGATATCCACCATAATGATAGTGAATATTTTCTATCAGTCACACCTACAACATGAGTTTATTCTTGCAATACATAAGGTATCACAACTTTTTGGATCAAGGAAAGTGAATGTCTATGCATCATTCTTCATTTCATCTGAATAAATTAAGTCTTCACAAGTAACCCTTCTAATACGTACTGGTAAATAAAATGGGCAGCTAACCATGCAGACCTAGAGCACATCACCAATATTGATATAGCTGCACTATAAATATTACATAACATAACATTTACTTTATTGGTCCAAAATATAGAAATTAAAGGTTACATCTCATTGCCAGTAGGTATTGGTTAGGTACAACAGAAACTTCTTATAACAAGACAAAAAGTTACAAACAAGGGGTGAAATGATATGAATACGGGTAAGTGGTTGCATTGCCAGAGGTTAAAACTAACTGTATTAAACATAAAATCTATTGCAAAAAATCTAAACATGACACAACTTTAACCCCTGGCCAAAAAATCTAAAAATGACACAACTTTAACCCCTGGCCAAAAAATCTAAACCTGACACAACTTTAACCCCTGGCCAAAAACTCTAAACCTGACACAACTTTAACCCCTGGCCAAAAACTCTAAACCTGACACAACTTTAACCCCTGGCCAAAAAATCTAAACATGACACAACTTTAACCCCTGGCCAAAAACTCTAAACATGACACAACTTTAACCCCTGGCCAAAAACTCTAAACATGACACAACTTTAACCCCTGGCCAAAAACTCTAAACATGACACAACTTTAACCCCTGGCCAAAAACTCTAAACATGACACAACTTTAACCCCTGGCCAAAAAATCTAAACATGACACAACTTTAACCCCTGACCAAAAACTCTAAACATGGCACAACTTTAACCCCTGGCCAAAAACTCTAAACCTGACACAACTTTAACCCCTGGCCAAAAACTCTAAACATGACACAACTTTAACCCCTGGCCAAAAACTCTAAACATGACACAACTTTAACCCCTGGCCAAAAACTCTAAACATGACACAACTTTAACCCCTGGCCAAAAAATCTAAACATGGCACAACTTTAACCCCTGGCCAAAAAATCTAAACATGACACAACTTTAACCCCTGGCCAAAAACTCTAAACATGACACAACTTTAACCCCTGGCCAAAAACTCTAAACATGACACAACTTTAACCCCTGGCCAAAAAATCTAAACATGACACAACTTTAACCCCTGGCCAAAAACTCTAAACCTGACACAACTTTAACCCCTGGCCAAAAAATCTAAACATGACACAACTTTAACCCCTGGCCAAAAACTCTAAACATGACACAACTTTAACCCCTGGCCAAAAACTCTAAACATGACACAACTTTAACCCCTGGCCAAAAACTCTAAACCTGACACAACTTTAACCCCTGGCCAAAAACTCTAAACATGACACAACTTTAACCCCTGGCCAAAAACTCTAAACATGACACAACTTTAACCCCTGGCCAAAAACTCTAAACATGACACAACTTTAACCCCTGGCCAAAAAATCTAAACATGACACAACTTTAACCCCTGACCAAAAACTCTAAACATGACACAACTTTAACCCCTGACCTTTACCTGGGAGGAGAGGATACAAAGCAGGCAGGAGACAATGTCAGTCAAACTCCGTCGTTCCGGAGAGTCGTCCCTCTCCACATCTTCTGACCACACCGCATCAGTTAACTCCACTTTGTACTGCTGCAGCAGCTGAATGCAGATCTGTAAGACAGCAATGCACAGGTTTCCAGTGTCACAGGATATAGCTCCTTCACAAAGCTGTCTCAAATTAAACAAAAACTTTTGATATTAATAGTGAATACAGAGTTTTTAAAATTGTACTTTACACTGGTTGAGTGGATTGAAACAGTACACGTAAAACAACTAACTTTACTTATAAATACTTTCACAAAGTGATTCAAGCATAATCCTACTTTGCCTTTTGTGTTGATATGTCATCAGTCTGCTTGGCTACAGTTGTTCTTCTTCTTCTTCTTTTTTTTCTTTTTTTTTTACAATCTGCACATGACAAGATAAATCAGCACATGGGGAACAAGAAGGGCAAAGCCCATACGACTCACATGCTTGACCTTGACCTTGACATTCAGTGACCTTCAAGGTCAAGGTCAAACAACTAAACCTACCAATGACATCATACACTAAGAAATGATTTACACATTTTTTCCTACCAAAAATACACGTGACCTTGACCCAAGGTCAAGGTCATCCAAGGTCATGCAACACAAAGCTCTTAATTCAAGACATAGGAAGCACAATGGTGCTTATTGGCACTTTCTACCATGAGATATGGTCAATTTTAGTGGTTCACTACCACATTTTGGTCACATTTCATAAGGGTCAAAGTGACCTTGACCTTGATGATATGTGACCAAATGTGTCTCATGATGAAAGTATAACATGTGCCCCACATAACTATTAAGTTTGAAACAGTTATCTGCCATAGTTCAGGGTCAAGGTCACTTCAAAATATGTATACAACCAACTTTGAAGAGCTCCTGTGACCTTGACCTTGAAGCAAGGTCAACCAAACTGGTATCAATAGATAGGGCTTGCTTTGACCTATATACCACTTGTAGCTAAGGTCGCCATTCTCAATAACGTGGGAGAAAATTGGGAAAATGTGAAAAATGACTGTTTTTGAGAGCACATTTATGGCTCCTGTGACCTTGACCTTGAAGCAAGGTCAAGTCACTATGTATGTTTTTTGAGGCCTTGTCATCATACACCATCATGCCACATTTGGTGTTGATAGACTTAATAGTCTCCGAGAAAAATCCAACGTTTAAGTTTTTAACGGACGCCCGGACGGACGCCCGGACGGACGCCCGGACGGACGCCCGGACGGACGACACGGCTGAGTACATAGACTCACTTTTGCTTCGCATGTGAGTAAAAAATTCACAGCTTTCCCACAGCTTTCGTTGCACTTTAATCTGGGTTTTCATTTGAAAGCAAGTTCATCATTGGGAAGAAGACCAACATAATGCTGAAGTGATGACCCATCTACCCAGCAAAGCAACTTTCCAACACTAGAGAGCACACAGGGGAGGCAGACCTTGACTGTCAGGCCCAGTCTACAGGCAGCCTCTGCATGGGGCCCCTTCCAGGGTGGCAGACTCAACTTCAGGGTGGAGGCCACGCCCACAAACACCCGTCTTAGCTCTGTCCCAACCGCCTCCCCCACCATCTTGTTGTGTAGCAAAGAAGGAACTGAAATGTCATGAAGGCAAACAGTTACAACTAGTGTAGATGGTGTTGTGGAGTAATGAGGGAACTAAAATTCTGAGAAAGCAATTAGGTAGACCTGGTGTAGAGAATGAAATTGTGTGGAAATGGGCATAATGAAATAAAACCAAATAGGTAGACATGATTTTAAAAGTAACATAGAAGATACTGTGGAGTAACGAGAAAATTGAAATTGAAAGAAAGCAAATAAGTAGGCCTACTGCAGAGAAGATGTGTAATCATGAGGGGACTTGAAGTCAGAGAAAACAGGAATGTAGACCTAATAATTTACACAGAATGCTATGGAATAATGAGGGAAGTGGAATGTCAAGAAAGCAAATACAGAGCTGCCAACCCACCATCATGCCAAAGAGTAGCATCCAGGGTTTTTTGGAGTAGCACTTAAGAAATAGGCGTAGCACACATGCACAAGAACAAAAATGGCGATGTTTTGCGCAGACGCGAAGCACTGAACCGCCGGCGTGAAGCGGGGGAGGGGGGGCTGTCAAGACGCTAAGCGCTCAACCGCCGGCATGAAGCAAGGGGGGGGGACCTGTCAAGACGACACTGAGCGCTCAACCGCCGGCGTGAAGCGGGGGGGCTTTCTACGTGACAGTCAAAAGTCCAGTGCGAGGCTTTGAAAAATCATAGTTTTTCCCTGACGATCGTAGCATCGTAGCAAGCATGTCAAAATCGTAGCATGCTATGCCTAAATCGTAGCACTTGGCAGCTCTGCAAATAAGCAGACCTACTGTGGAAACTGTTGCAGAGTTTTGAGGGAACTGACAATGGCAGAATGCATTCAAGGTGGCAGTGAAAAATGTTTTCTGGTCATATAGAAGCTGCAGTTTGCTGTGTTACTATGTATGCAGAGAGATTTTGTGCAGTGAATGTCATAGCAAATATTGATGAAAGAACTATGCTGGGTGAGCACAACTGGCTGGGGTTGGTGAAAAGTGTTTTGTAACGGAAGTAAAGGTGTATTTTATACGGTGACTTCTGACCCATGTCTAAGTCTCAGTGCTTTACAATTTATTGTTTTGTACACATAAATATGGCAGCTAGGTATGTTAGGATATGCAAAGCAGATGCCTTTTGAAAGCAATGACATATGAAATGAGGGAAGACAAATGAATTTGGTGTGGTGCATGGGGGTTTTCTGGTATGATAATAGCTGCAATTTGTGGAGTACATCTATCTAGAGGCTTTGGTGTCATTAGTGCTTGGAGGAGGAAGGGAGGGAGGGAGGGAGGGAGGGAGGGAGGGAGGGAGGGAGGGAGGGAGGGAGGGAGGGAGGGAGGGAGGGAGGGAGGGAGGGAGGGAGGGAGGGAGGGAGGGAGTTTTAGGGCCTATCAACATTTAGTAGACTATGTAAGGCCACTAATACGAAAATCACAAGAATTGTTTAGAGTAAGCACAAATCAAGTCATGATGTTCCTGTTTATTCGCCTCTTATGAATTGCAGAGAGAGATGTGGTGGGTCTATTCTGACCCCCAACCCACAGGGGGTGGCTCAGCACAGATCAGGAAACAATATGGTGACATGTGGAATGCAAGGACTAAAAACTGGTACATTATGGATTAGAAAATGTAGAGGTAAATCTGATCTGCAGTAGTGATGGAATGGACGGAGATACTGCACATATCCAGATACTCTGTTTGTGTCAATTACCTTTGGTGATGATGCAACTAAAGCAAATGGGGAACACATATAAAAAAGATATGCCTTTATGCTATGTAGCACTGAAAGTGAGGAAGGCAGAAGGCACAGAGGAAAAAGTCATTCTGACTCTTTTGGTGATTGGAGGTTAAAGTGGCAATGACAACAGTATGATAAGATTGGTAAGAGTTAATATCAAAGTGTTATGTGCCTGACAGTAGTTGGAAAAGGTAACAAACTGAAGTAGGGTTATCAAAACAGTGGCAACAGTGGCAAGAGCACAAAGCAACATTGCATGTTGGGTAGACATCACACGTAGAATTTGGTTCAGCAGACCTACTTCATTCCATCTTTGCATTTCAAACCCTGGACATAACAACCCTTTCAGAATGTTCAACTGCATAGTAAGTGAGTTTTCAATTTTTTTAACAACATTAAAAAAAAATGCTTTCCATGTGATTAGAAAATGAAAGTATACCAGCAAAGAGCCAAGGTTTGATGAATTCAAATCTGAAAGCAGGAGATATACAGAACAATTTCAATTAAACCTTTACAGGAAAGGGATAGACATGGCAGTGGAGAGAAGGACGAGAGCAATGATGGGTGAGGAACAAGACTGAAGTCAACAGCGGGTGTTGAAAGTTTGAGTTAATAAATTTACTGGATGGCTTATCAACATTAAAATGCAAAGCGTGGCTAATGATACTTGTTCATTAAAAGGTTTCTCTCAGAAAAGATGCAGGTGTGGGTAACTATGTGTGGGGGAAGAATAGAGGGCTGCAGGTAGGGGGTTGGGAGAGGGAGGGGATAGAGTCAGGGTGGAAACGTGGTTTAGGGTGGGTTATGAAATAGAGTCAGGGTGGAAACGTGGTTTAGGGTGGGTTGTGAATCATTGAATGGCAGTCAGAGCGAGATGGAGGAGGATTTGATAGGGATGGGGGTGGGCTAAGGGGGGGAGGTGGGGGGGTCCTAAGGGAGGGATAGGGGGTAGGAGTGTAGCAAGGATGAGCATGAGAGAGGGGCAGGAGTGGGGTTGAGAATGGCAAAAGAAGGGGGCGGGGTGGGGTTGGGGGGTTGGGGGGGGTTGGGGGGGGTTGGGGGGGGGGGGGGCAGGGGAAGATACAGGAGAGGGTGAGAGTTGGGTAGTACAACAGTATGAGGTACGCATAGAATGGAGAATGGAGTGGAAAGGAAGTGGTTCTATGAGGGTATCATAAGAGCACAGAGTGTAGCAACACTGGAGACAAACAACAGTTAAACAACTTACTTTTGTTGAAACTTGATGAGTTTGTTCCTTCCAAAGCTGACCAGAAAATTTCTGTCAGACTGTGAACAACTTCACTCTTGAACTCTGGGACCACAGTCTTCTGCAGTAGCTTTGAAGAGAATAAGGAAATCCAGGTTGACGCAAACCTTTGATGTTGCCAGACCTTGACACTCAAAATGCTAGACACGAAGAATCTTAGCTGATTTTGGGCAAGATTCAAGTTACAGAGAACACAGCTATAGAATATCTTATCTCCGTGAAACACAAAAAATAAATCATGTCAAAAGTGTTCAAGTTGATCACACAGATAAGTGATCAAATGATGTAGTTATGCTAAATGAATAGAATGATATAGCCCACCTCAGGACACACTCATAAAAATGAACACAATATCATCATGATAGTTCAAGTGCCTTTTCACCAAAATGCCTTGAGAACTCCTAATCATTGGGGGGGGGGGGGGGGGGGGGGGGGAGAAACATCTATGTCAAGAGCAGACGACTCTATCTACACACCTCAGCCTAAGTCATGATCCCAACAACTTTACAACAAATGTAATAATTACTGACACGTATCAGCACCAAATCTACACCCTGGGCTAAGCTTTCTGGGGAGCATTTCACCCCAGTACTTGCTGTCTGCCATACCATGGGTTGCTCAAAATAAAATGTCTTCTGTGCTATCGAGGGTTAGGAACAAACATTGTCTCCACTGCCAAGGAGAGCATGGAATGTATTATGTAGAGGCAAGGACAAGGACAGTGATTCTCAGTGTGACCTACCCAGTATCACCCACATTTGGTCTTCAAGCTGCTATACAGTCCATGCCCTTGACGTTTTTGGCCTCTAGACAGCTGTTTCGCTGGGACTTGACCACAAACACAGAAAGATAGTAAGCACATAGTCAGGTGTCAGTCCAATCTCTGTTTCCTGGGAGGCATTCCAATCAGATGTTGGCGCACAGATGTATTAGGGTTTATTCAAACTACAGTGTGCTGCCACTGGCCTTACACTTACAGGTGCATCAGGGCTTAATCAAACTACTGTGTGCTTCCACTGCCCTCACAGGAGGGCTCGACCTGCGGTTAGGATGCTTGCCTTTAGGTTAGCAGGTTTGGTGTTCAGTGCAGCATGGATCTCTGAATTGCATCCTTGGGCAAGGTGCTTAGCTTGCATTACCTTTCCTGTCAATGACTGAAACTGGATACTGGGCACTGTGCTTAGCTTGCATTACCTTTCCTGTCAAGGACTGAAACTGGATACTGGGTACTGTGCTTAGCTTGCATTACCTTTCCTGTCAAGGACTGAAACTGAATACTGGGCACTGTGCTTAGCTTGCATTACCTTTCCTGTCAAGGACTAAAACTGGATACCGGGCACTGTGCTTAGCTTGCATTACCTTTCCTGTCTAGGACTAAAACTGGATACCGGGCACTGTGCTTAGCTTGCATTACCTTTCCTGTCTAGGACTAAAACTGGATACTGGGCACTGTGCTTAGCTTGCATTACCTTTCCTGTCTAGGACTAAAACTGGATACTGGGCACTGTGCTTAGCTTGCATTACCTTTCCTGTCTAGGACTGAAACTGGATACCGGGCACTGTGCTTAGCTTGCATTACCTTTCCTGTCAAGGACTGAAACTGGATACTGGGCACTGTGCTTAGCTTGCATTACCTTTCCTGTCAAGGACTGAAACTGGATACCGGGCACTGTGCTTAGCTTGCATTACCTTTCCTGTCAAGGACTGAAACTGGATACCGGGCACTGTGCTTAGCTTGCATTACCTTTCCTGTCAAGGACTGAAACTGGATACCGGGCACTGTGCTTAGCTTGCATTACCTTTCCTGTCAAGGACTGAAACTGGATACCGGGCACTGTGCTTAGCTTGCATTACCTTTCCTGTCTAGGACTAAAACTGGATACTGGGCACTGTGCTTAGCTTGCATTACCTTTCCTGTCAAGGACTGAAACTGGATACTGGGCACTGTGCTTAGCTTGCATTACCTTTCCTGTCAAGGACTGAAACTGGATACCGGGCACTGTGCTTAGCTTGCATTACCTTTCCTGTCAAGGACTAAAACTGGATACCGGGCACTGTGCTTAGCTTGCATTACCTTTCCTGTCAAGGACTGAAACTGGATACTGGGCACTGTGCTTAGCTTGCATTACCTTTCCTGTCAAGGACTGAAACTGGATACTGGGCACTGTGCTTAGCTTGCATTACCTTTCCTGTCAAGGACTGAAACTGGATACCGGGCACTGTGCTTAGCTTGCATTACCTTTCCTGTCAAGGACTGAAACTGGATACTGGGCACTGTGCTTAGCTTGCATTACCTTTCCTGTCTAGGACTGAAACTGGATACTGGGCACTGTGCTTAGCTTGCATTACCTTTCCTGTCTAGGACTAAAACTGGATACTGGGCACTGTGCTTAGCTTCCATTACCTTTCCTGTCTAGGACTAAAACTGGATACTGGGCACTGTGCTTAGCTTGCATTACCTTTCCTGTCAAGGACTGAAACTGGATACTGGGCACTGTGCTTAGCTTGCATTACCTTTCCTGTCAAGGACTAAAACTGGATACCGGGCACTGTGCTTAGCTTGCATTACCTTTCCTGTCTAGGACTGAAACTGGATACCGGGCACTGTGCTTAGCTTGCATTACCTTTCCTGTCTAGGACTAAAACTGGATACTGGGCACTGTGCTTAGCTTGCATTACCTTTCCTGTCTAGGACTAAAACTGGATACTGGGCACTGTGCTTAGCTTGCATTACCTTTCCTGTCTAGGACTGAAACTGGATACCGGGCACTGTGCTTAGCTTGCATTACCTTTCCTGTCAAGGACTGAAACTGGATACTGGGCACTGTGCTTAGCTTGCATTACCTTTCCTGTCAAGGACTGAAACTGGATACCGGGCACTGTGCTTAGCTTGCATTACCTTTCCTGTCAAGGACTGAAACTGGATACCGGGCACTGTGCTTAGCTTGCATTACCTTTCCTGTCAAGGACTGAAACTGGATACCGGGCACTGTGCTTAGCTTGCATTACCTTTCCTGTCAAGGACTGAAACTGGATACCGGGCACTGTGCTTAGCTTGCATTACCTTTCCTGTCAAGGACTGAAACTGGATACCGGGCACTGTGCTTAGCTTGCATTACCTTTCCTGTCAAGGACTGAAACTGGATACCGGGCACTGTGCTTAGCTTGCATTACCTTTCCTGTCAAGGACTGAAACTGGATACCGGGCACTGTGCTTAGCTTGCATTACCTTTCCTGTCAAGGACTAAAACTGGATACCGGGCACTGTGCTTAGCTTGCATTACCTTTCCTGTCAAGGACTGAAACTGGATACTGGGCACTGTGCTTAGCTTGCATTACCTTTCCTGTCAAGGACTGAAACTGGATACCGGGCACTGTGCTTAGCTTGCATTACCTTTCCTGTCAAGGACTGAAACTGGATACCGGGCACTGTGCTTAGCTTGCATTACCTTTCCTGTCAAGGACTGAAACTGGATACCGGGCACTGTGCTTAGCTTGCATTACCTTTCCTGTCAAGGACTGAAACTGGATACCGGGCACTGTGCTTAGCTTGCATTACCTTTCCTGTCAAGGACTGAAACTGGATACCGGGCACTGTGCTTAGCTTGCATTACCTTTCCTGTCAAGGACTGAAACTGGATACTGGGCACTGTGCTTAGCTTGCATTACCTTTCCTGTCTAGGACTGAAACTGGATACCGGGCACTGTGCTTAGCTTGCATTACCTTTCCTGTCTAGGACTGAAACTGGATACCGGGCACTGTGCTTAGCTTGCATTACCTTTCCTGTCAAGGACTGAAACTGGATACCGGGCACTGTGCTTAGCTTGCATTACCTTTCCTGTCAAGGACTGAAACTGGATACCGGGCACTGTGCTTAGCTTGCATTACCTTTCCTGTCAAGGACTGAAACTGGATACCGGGCACTGTGCTTAGCTTGCATTACCTTTCCTGTCAAGGACTGAAACTGGATACCGGGCACTGTGCTTAGCTTGCATTACCTTTCCTGTCAAGGACTGAAACTGGATACCGGGCACTGTGCTTAGCTTGCATTACCTTTCCTGTCAAGGACTGAAACTGGATACCGGGCACTGTGCTTAGCTTGCATTACCTTTCCTGTCAAGGACTGAAACTGGATACCGGGCACTGTGCTTAGCTTGCATTACCTTTCCTGTCAAGGACTGAAACTGGATACCGGGCACTGTGCTTAGCTTGCATTACCTTTCCTGTCAAGGACTGAAACTGGATACCGGGCACTGTGCTTAGCTTGCATTACCTTTCCTGTCAAGGACTGAAACTGGATACCGGGCACTGTGCTTAGCTTGCATTACCTTTCCTGTCAAGGACTGAAACTGGATACCGGGCACTGTGCTTAGCTTGCATTACCTTTCCTGTCAAGGACTGAAACTGGATACCGGGCACTGTGCTTAGCTTGCATTACCTTTCCTGTCAAGGACTGAAACTGGATACCGGGCACTGTGCTTAGCTTGCATTACCTTTCCTGTCAAGGACTGAAACTGGATACCGGGCACTGTGCTTAGCTTGCATTACCTTTCCTGTCAAGGACTGAAACTGGATACCGGGCACTGTGCTTAGCTTGCATTACCTTTCCTGTCAAGGACTGAAACTGGATACCGGGCACTGTGCTTAGCTTGCATTACCTTTCCTGTCAAGGACTGAAACTGGATACCGGGCACTGTGCTTAGCTTGCATTACCTTTCCTGTCAAGGACTGAAACTGGATACCGGGCACTGTGCTTAGCTTGCATTACCTTTCCTGTCAAGGACTGAAACTGGATACCGGGCACTGTGCTTAGCTTGCATTACCTTTCCTGTCAAGGACTGAAACTGGATACCGGGCACTGTGCTTAGCTTGCATTACCTTTCCTGTCAAGGACTGAAACTGGATACCGGGCACTGTGCTTAGCTTGCATTACCTTTCCTGTCAAGGACTGAAACTGGATACCGGGCACTGTGCTTAGCTTGCATTACCTTTCCTGTCAAGGACTGAAACTGGATACCGGGCACTGTGCTTAGCTTGCATTACCTTTCCTGTCAAGGACTGAAACTGGATACCGGGCACTGTGCTTAGCTTGCATTACCTTTCCTGTCAAGGACTGAAACTGGATACCGGGCACTGTGCTTAGCTTGCATTACCTTTCCTGTCAAGGACTGAAACTGGATACCGGGCACTGTGCTTAGCTTGCATTACCTTTCCTGTCAAGGACTGAAACTGGATACCGGGCACTGTGCTTAGCTTGCATTACCTTTCCTGTCAAGGACTGAAACTGGATACCGGGCACTGTGCTTAGCTTGCATTACCTTTCCTGTCAAGGACTGAAACTGGATACCGGGCACTGTGCTTAGCTTGCATTACCTTTCCTGTCAAGGACTGAAACTGGATACCGGGCACTGTGCTTAGCTTGCATTACCTTTCCTGTCAAGGACTGAAACTGGATACCGGGCACTGTGCTTAGCTTGCATTACCTTTCCTGTCAAGGACTGAAACTGGATACCGGGCACTGTGCTTAGCTTGCATTACCTTTCCTGTCAAGGACTGAAACTGGATACCGGGCACTGTGCTTAGCTTGCATTACCTTTCCTGTCAAGGACTGAAACTGGATACCGGGCACTGTGCTTAGCTTGCATTACCTTTCCTGTCAAGGACTGAAACTGGATACCGGGCACTGTGCTTAGCTTGCATTACCTTTCCTGTCAAGGACTGAAACTGGATACCGGGCACTGTGCTTAGCTTGCATTACCTTTCCTGTCAAGGACTGAAACTGGATACCGGGCACTGTGCTTAGCTTGCATTACCTTTCCTGTCAAGGACTGAAACTGGATACCGGGCACTGTGCTTAGCTTGCATTACCTTTCCTGTCAAGGACTGAAACTGGATACCGGGCACTGTGCTTAGCTTGCATTACCTTTCCTGTCAAGGACTGAAACTGGATACCGGGCACTGTGCTTAGCTTGCATTACCTTTCCTGTCAAGGACTGAAACTGGATACCGGGCACTGTGCTTAGCTTGCATTACCTTTCCTGTCAAGGACTGAAACTGGATACCGGGCACTGTGCTTAGCTTGCATTACCTTTCCTGTCAAGGACTGAAACTGGATACCGGGCACTGTGCTTAGCTTGCATTACCTTTCCTGTCAAGGACTGAAACTGGATACCGGGCACTGTGCTTAGCTTGCATTACCTTTCCTGTCAAGGACTGAAACTGGATACCGGGCACTGTGCTTAGCTTGCATTACCTTTCCTGTCAAGGACTGAAACTGGATACCGGGCACTGTGCTTAGCTTGCATTACCTTTCCTGTCAAGGACTGAAACTGGATACCGGGCACTGTGCTTAGCTTGCATTACCTTTCCTGTCAAGGACTGAAACTGGATACCGGGCACTGTGCTTAGCTTGCATTACCTTTCCTGTCAAGGACTGAAACTGGATACCGGGCACTGTGCTTAGCTTGCATTACCTTTCCTGTCAAGGACTGAAACTGGATACCGGGCACTGTGCTTAGCTTGCATTACCTTTCCTGTCAAGGACTGAAACTGGATACCGGGCACTGTGCTTAGCTTGCATTACCTTTCCTGTCAAGGACTGAAACTGGATACCGGGCACTGTGCTTAGCTTGCATTACCTTTCCTGTCAAGGACTGAAACTGGATACCGGGCACTGTGCTTAGCTTGCATTACCTTTCCTGTCAAGGACTGAAACTGGATACCGGGCACTGTGCTTAGCTTGCATTACCTTTCCTGTCAAGGACTGAAACTGGATACCGGGCACTGTGCTTAGCTTGCATTACCTTTCCTGTCAAGGACTGAAACTGGATACCGGGCACTGTGCTTAGCTTGCATTACCTTTCCTGTCAAGGACTGAAACTGGATACCGGGCACTGTGCTTAGCTTGCATTACCTTTCCTGTCAAGGACTGAAACTGGATACCGGGCACTGTGCTTAGCTTGCATTACCTTTCCTGTCAAGGACTGAAACTGGATACCGGGCACTGTGCTTAGCTTGCATTACCTTTCCTGTCAAGGACTGAAACTGGATACCGGGCACTGTGCTTAGCTTGCATTACCTTTCCTGTCAAGGACTGAAACTGGATACCGGGCACTGTGCTTAGCTTGCATTACCTTTCCTGTCAAGGACTGAAACTGGATACCGGGCACTGTGCTTAGCTTGCATTACCTTTCCTGTCAAGGACTGAAACTGGATACCGGGCACTGTGCTTAGCTTGCATTACCTTTCCTGTCAAGGACTGAAACTGGATACCGGGCACTGTGCTTAGCTTGCATTACCTTTCCTGTCAAGGACTGAAACTGGATACCGGGCACTGTGCTTAGCTTGCATTACCTTTCCTGTCAAGGACTGAAACTGGATACCGGGCACTGTGCTTAGCTTGCATTACCTTTCCTGTCAAGGACTGAAACTGGATACCGGGCACTGTGCTTAGCTTGCATTACCTTTCCTGTCAAGGACTGAAACTGGATACCGGGCACTGTGCTTAGCTTGCATTACCTTTCCTGTCAAGGACTGAAACTGGATACCGGGCACTGTGCTTAGCTTGCATTACCTTTCCTGTCAAGGACTGAAACTGGATACCGGGCACTGTGCTTAGCTTGCATTACCTTTCCTGTCAAGGACTGAAACTGGATACCGGGCACTGTGCTTAGCTTGCATTACCTTTCCTGTCAAGGACTGAAACTGGATACCGGGCACTGTGCTTAGCTTGCATTACCTTTCCTGTCAAGGACTGAAACTGGATACCGGGCACTGTGCTTAGCTTGCATTACCTTTCCTGTCAAGGACTGAAACTGGATACCGGGCACTGTGCTTAGCTTGCATTACCTTTCCTGTCAAGGACTGAAACTGGATACCGGGCACTGTGCTTAGCTTGCATTACCTTTCCTGTCAAGGACTGAAACTGGATACCGGGCACTGTGCTTAGCTTGCATTACCTTTCCTGTCAAGGACTGAAACTGGATACCGGGCACTGTGCTTAGCTTGCATTACCTTTCCTGTCAAGGACTGAAACTGGATACCGGGCACTGTGCTTAGCTTGCATTACCTTTCCTGTCAAGGACTGAAACTGGATACCGGGCACTGTGCTTAGCTTGCATTACCTTTCCTGTCTAGGACTGAAACTGGATACCGGGCACTGTGCTTAGCTTGCATTACCTTTCCTGTCAAGGACTGAAACTGGATACCGGGCACTGTGCTGTGGCAACTGGGGGTGAAAGTCCCAAAATGAATGTTCACGTACTTGAGCAAAAGTAAAGAATGAGACATTAGGAACAGTGGAAGGGGACAAGTATGTACTCCTGTGCAGAGAGAACCAATGCTGTGCAAGCACTTTATCTAAAGATACAACTCTTGGGTCCATGCAGCACCAAACACAGAAACTACCAGCTGAAATTCACCTGCCAAGCAAGCACTTTAACCCTTTGACTACAACAGTGACAACTTCAAAGGTAACTGAAGCAAACCTTGCTGATGGCCTGGGCAAGCTTTGGAGCATCCAGACAGTGGAAGTAGCAGGTGGCCAGGCACTGGATGAACTGCATGGTTTCCTGTGGACTGCCTGACAGCTGGATTCCAGTCTGCGCATCATCCACACGCCTCACCAGGTCCACCACCTCTGAAGGCCTGATTGGTAAATCAATGCAACATGAATGCTGGACACAAGAATGGCGGGACTGTGTGTCTGAATTAATTGAAATCTAGTGTTATGGAAATGTTCCATAACTTTTTAAAGTAATGATAATCATATTTTTGTGCACAAACATGGGGGCATTTTGCTGGTTAATACCAAAGATTATAGGTTACACAAAGATAGCTCATGCCGAGCTTTTGCTATATAAAGTTACAAGACGCTGCACCTAGCGGCAAGTATTAGGGGTGAATCAAGGGGAAGTAATCACACCACTTAGGGACAAGACGGCGAAGAAAGCTGCCTGCTGATTGGAGGATTCTATTCAGGGAACCAATCAGAGGACTGCTTTCGTGTAGATATGGCGTTTATGTCTACTCTTTGCACAATTCAATGGCGGAGCTCTCTCCAGTTCGCACAGAAAAAGCTATATTTTGGGATACTAGAAACCCATCCAAAGAAAATGTAAGCCATGAACAGCATTAATTTATCAAAGCTGTATGTTGAATGCATCAAAAGGTATTGAAAGCTCCTACTTTTTAACAATCGAAATGCAGGTCGCAGGGCAACGCTTGATTGTAACTATAATCTTTGTCGAAACGGCAACTGAATTCACTTAATCGAATGACTTTCTGGCAGCAAATCACCTTCTTGACAGGTATGTATTGCTTTGCATTTCCTAAAGATATTCCACAGGGGTGTATACGTTGATAAACAAGCTTGCATTCTTTGATAATATTGAAAAATAGATCGTTCCCATTCAAACCGTACCATGTAGATCTAGGTCGGGTTCGATTTCACAACGCCTGCTACAAAAAACAAAGCCAAAACACCCCCATTATTGCAGCAAATCATTTCATTACACATTACATTGTAAATTTATTCACAAACATGATCGGAACGCATCAGAAACACGTCGAGAAACAAGCAATTTTACGTGTCGATAAGCAGTGTGATTACTTCCCTAGATTCACCCATATTTCTTCCCGCTTGGGGGCGCAACGTATCTCGATTCTCAAAACAATGAGCTAATGAACTATCTTTGTGTAACCCATAATCTTTGTTAATACTGAAGACACAATTTTACCCTTTCTGAATATTTTCATCAGAACTAACAGAACATGATCAACATGACCAAGGAACAATAAGAATAGTTACATCCTTGGAGGTTAGGCAAAGCAGAATTAAGGCAGAACTGTTCAAAAGAAAAGGCAATAAAGTCTAAAACTGCTACATGATAACAGAATACCATTTTGTCATGATGATGGGATGTTGAACCTTAAAAGTATCAAGAGACAGCACGCAAAAGAACTCCACCCCATCCTTTGGCAAATTCTACCCTACCTGAAGTTCAGCAGGCATTCAAGGAGGGATGGATCCTGTGGAAGGAAGGTTGCTGTCCATGACTTCCTCCTGCACTGATGAAATATCTCCACATTCAGGTCAGACATTTTACTCTCCAAAATCTTGGACACAAGCTGTCCCACCTGAAAACACAGGCACAATTCCATGTAGATGAGCACTGAAGCTGCTTGGTGGTAGGGGGCTGGGGTTGGAGTGGGGGTCTGGCACTTTAAGAATGTTTTTTTAACATTAGGATGTCCTGAATCATTTGCAGACAAACAGCTGTCTTTATGGCATTGTAGGCTGCAGGATCTCTCTCTCTCTCTCTCTCTCTCTCTCTCTCTCTCTCTCTCTCTCTCTCTCTCTCTCTCTCTCTCTCTCTCTCTCTGTTAACTGAGTTCCACAGATAGTCCTGCAGAAATGACAAGCATATATATTTGAAACTCAGGATGGCTCTGCCTGACAGCTCTATATTCTGTTTTTCAGTAATCTTCTTTTGTTTCAACAGCAAAATTTAATCTGTCACTTTTCCACTACAATGAATGAAGATTTATTACCTATGGATTTTCATATTCAATGCTTTTAAGTTTGCTTTATCAGTTGGAACTGCATGAAAATGCAATGTGATGCACAAAAACACAAGGATAGGGTGATCATGAACAGGGTAGAAGGAAGTCAGCAGCTAGGGCAGTGAGCAAGATAGACCACTTGGAGTGAAAACATTAGCCATCATTTGTGTGTGTGTGTGTGTGTGTGTGTGTGTGTGTGTGTGTGTGTGTGTGTGTATGTGTGTGAGTGCAAGCACCCACATGTTGTCGTTCACGTAGTAGTTTAAGATGGTCCTGTTGTGGCTGACAGATGGAGCTAAAAGAAATTGATGCCTGGCAGACATGAATGCACACAAATGTGTGCACATACTCGCTCTAACATTCACATTCCAATGCATATACGTGCACACATCCCCAGAGAGAGAGAGGGGGGGAGCAGGGGCCGGGGGGGGGGGGGGGGGTGGGGGGGGGGGGGGGGGGCAGGAGAGAAAAGAGAGAGAGAGAGAGAGAGGAGAGAGAGAGAGAGAGAGAGAGAGAGAGAGAGAGAGAGAGAGAGAGAGAGAATGACAATGACAAATGTTTATTCGAATAGGCCAGCAGCCTGTTTCGAAGGAATGTTTACAACAACAAAATAAACGAATCAAACTGTATCAAGAGAGTGAGAGAGAGAGAGAGAGAGAGAGAGAGAGAGAGAGAGAGAGAGAGAGAGAGAGAGAGAGAGAGAGAGAGGAGAGAGAGAGAGAGAGAGAGAGAGAGAGAGAGAGAGAGAGATGGGGGGAGGGGAGGGGAGGGGGAGGATAATCAGACTCTTACAAAGTTGGAATCAATCCACGTACACATACAGCGGTGAGTTCGGTCACACCGTCAAACTTGTATGACTTCGTCACCGCGCCGCTCTCCGACCGCAGGCGTAACCTCTCTGAGCTCTCTTATTACTTATACAATAATGGTCAATGTTGCGTTAATAAGGTGGGAGACTGATATGAATGCAAGTATAAAATCATCCCGGTTCAGTGCTACGTTTCCATTAGTTAGGGAATCTTGAAGATTTGCTGACGGTAAAAATGATAGTGGCACTTCGCACGTGTAGCATGCCATAGAGGAAGGCCATAGGGTGATAATCTCTAACCCTTTGTGCCCGGTCAAAACAACCCTTAATACAAAAAATATTTTTGTTAGATACACATGTATCAATTAAAGTACCTCTATAAGCCAAAATGTGTCAGTTATTTTATTTTCTTTTTTCATGGTTGTGAAAAGAAGTGTTAGAGAGTACAACTTAAGCTTCGTGAAGCAAATGATTCTACAAAGAAGTTTGGAATGTGAGGTATTTGGGAGCACACGCACCTAATTTCGTGTTGATTATTACGAAAGCTGGAAGAAAACGAAAGGACTGGTTACTGACATGCTATGCATACAAGGTAAGCACTGTCATCTTCTCGTAATGAAGCAAAATCCACGTTTGTATATATGTGCACATACGTGAGTGCCGGAGTCCCGAAGTGGGTAGGGCTTGCACTTGTGTTTGGCTCTTCAGTGAACATGCCTTGCTGTGTTTAGGGACGAGATTGACATCATGTATTGCCTGTCGATCTCACGCTGAGATTTAATATTTGATTTAGGAATAGATTTTTGAATATTCAGTGTACTTCAACAGCCGCATCAACCTAGCTTGGGAGGGATTAAAAAACGTGTGCTCCGGCCGCTGTCACTGGGCCGTTTGTTTCAGTCCCCATCTGCCAACCCGACCCCCTTTTGCCTCGTATTTTTCAGCCTTGTCCGTGTCTGTTTTTCTTCGATTCCTCAACATTTGAATAGGTGCAGAAGATTTAATGTTTAAAATCACGATGTGGTAGTAGTGTTCACGCTTCCACCGTCATTGCCATTTGGGAGTGGAGAGCATGTTTGTGATCTGATTGGAGGCGTTGACAGCTTGGTGTTTATGAGAGGCTAGCTCGGTTTAAATGGTCAACACGCGCTCCGCGTGGCTTCGATAGGCGGCCACTGGTAGTGTATGGCAACAGCAAAGCGTCGCTGGAACGTATTTACAGTTCATAACGCTATAGATTTCACGAACAGGCAACTTCTTATAGAGCGAGACAGCACCTTCGGCTGAGAGTGAGATGCACCTTTGGCTTTTCAAGGTGTCCACTACTGAGGACGGTACATAGATTGCGATTCATTTGTGAAGTTGATTTCAAACCTTCTCATGAAAGGTCAGCTCTGTTTGATTTGCTTCATAGACGATGTGCTGCAATTTTGTTTTTTCGTGTGCTTCTGATGACTTCGTGAAAGGTCGTAAACGTGTGTGTGTGTGTGTGTGTGTGTGTGTGTGTGTGCGTATGTGTGTGTGTGTGTGTGTGTGTGTGTGTGTGTGTGTTCTGTTAGCGTGTGTGTGTGTGTGTGTGTGTGTGTGTGTGTGTGTGTGTGTGCATTAGTGTGTGTGCATTAGTGTGTGTGTGCAGGCCTGCTTGTGCATGCATGCAGGTGTATGCGTTTGTGGATATGTGTGTCTGCATATTTGTGTTCACTAAGTGGAACTGCAGCCATGTACTTAGTCTATATCCAGCATATTGATCATAATGGCATGAATTGATAAGTATTTTTCACTATGCTGTTTGATTGTTTTCTCATGAAGTATTGATACGTTGATGAATCTTCCCAGTCTTTGATTTGTGCAGGACTATAAATATAATGCTGAAAGTTGTCTTGTTTTTAAAACCATGTCACTCCTTTTGATAGAGACATTTGGCTATTTTTTCACATGGTCATCATCTGCATTTTTATGGGATGTGGGGTGGAATTTTTGCCTCTACATAATTCCTTTATTATGCTTTTGGTGGTTAAGGAAGTTTTCGTTTTTGTTGTAATGTTGAAAATTTAATTTTTGCTAGAGAAGATTTAACAGAAATATTGCTTCAGTTGTTTGACATTGGACATTTTTGACTCGCATGCGAAGCAAAAGTGAGTCTATGTACTGAGCCGTGTCGTCCGTCCGTCCGGGCGTCCGTCCGTCCGTCCGGGCGTCCGTCCGGGCGTCCGTTAAAAACTTAAACGTTGGATTTTTCTCGGAGACTATTAAGTCTATCAACATCAAATGTGGCATGATGGTGTATGATGACAAGGCCTCAAAAAACATACATAGTGACTTGACCTTGCTTCAAGGTCAAGGTCACAGGAGCCATAAATGTGGTCTCAAAAACAGTCATTTTTCACATTTTCCCAATTTTCTCCCACGTTATTGAGAATGGCGACCTTAGCTACAAGTGGTATATAGGTCAAAGCAAGCCCTATCTTTTGATACCAGTTTGGTTGACCTTGCTTCAAGGTCAAGGTCACAGGAGCTCTTCAAAGTTGGATTGTATACAATTTTGAAGTGACCTTGACCCTGAACTATGGAAGATAACTGTTTCAAACTTAATAATTATGTGGGGCACATGTTATACCTTCATCATGAGACACATTTGTTCACATATCATCAAGGTCAAGGTCACTTTGACCCTTATAAAATGTGACCAAAATGGGGTAGTGAACCACTAAAATTGACCATATCTCATGGTAGAAAGTGCCAATAAGCACCATTGTGCTTCCTATGTCTTGAATTAACAGCTTTGTGTTGCATGACCTTGGATGACCTTGACCTTGGGTCAAGGTCACATGTATTTTGGTAGGAAAAATGTGTAAAGCATTTCTTTGTGTATGATGTCATTGGTAGGTTTAGTTGTTTGACCTTGACCTTGAAGGTCACCTGAAGGTCAAGGTCAAGCATGTGAGTCGTATGGGCTTTGCCCTTCTTGTTTACTATTTAGCTTTGTTGTATGGCTGATGCAGTTCAGTATGTTTGAAATGTCAACAGATTATGCAGATTATTATGGATCATTTCCCAGCTGTGTCCCCATTACCTATGTGCACTAGTGTGTTCTGTTGTAGATTATAATAAGTGGTCCCCGATTTTACTGCAGTACCGAAGTTGCTAATTTGCCACAGTGTTCCATGTATCAAACATCTGTGTGACTGTCATTAGGGGTATGAAGCTAGCCACATTGCATGCTCTCCCTAGTAGTCCTTATTCCTGCTATTGCTGGGGGTAGGGATGTTGTGGGGGCAGGAAATTACTATTTGTTCACAACAAAATTATCAAACCAGGATGATCCTTAGAAAATCTTTTTTTAGAGTGGATAATTTGCTTCCCTCTCTCAATCTCATTTATAAAACTTATTTCACTTTTGTTCGTTGTTTTGTTTTTCCTTCTCAGTCTTTACACTACCACCCCCCTCCTCACCCATATCTCATAAGGCTTCCTGATTCCTTTATCTCCTTCTACCCTTTCTTTGACTCCTCTGATTGTTGTCTCCCTTTCTCCTCCCTCCCTTCTTCCTGTCCGTATCTCCTCCTCCTCCTGCTCCTCCTCCTCCTCCTGCTCCTCCGCCTGCTTCTCCTCCTGCTCCTCCCCCTCCTCCTATCCCCTCTGGGTTCAAGGTAAGAATTGATCCAACGAGATTCGTAAGAGGCAAATAACTAGGGACAGCATGACTTGATTTGCACTTAAACTGTTCTAGTAATTATCGTGCTGAATGGCCTTATGTAGCCTACACAGGCTGATAGGCCATAAAACCCCATCCATCCATCCATCCATCCATCCATCCATCCATCCATCCATCCATCCATCCATCCATCCATCCATCCATCCATCCATCCATCCATCCTCCCCCTGCTCCTCCCCCTCCTCCCCCTCTTCCTCCCCCTCCTCCTCCTCCTCCTCTTCCTTCCTGTGTGGCACCCCCCAACCCCCCATCCCATGTTCCCTTTATCCTGCCTCACTTCCCCTCTTCACTTTCACTACCTGTACTCTCTCCCATCCTCTCCCCACTTCACCTCTCTCTCTCTGTCTCTCTCTCTCTCTCTGTCTCTCTCTCTCTCTCTCTCTCTCTCTCTCTCTCTCTCTCTGTCTCTCTCTCTCTCTCTCTCTCTCTCTCTCTCTCTCTCTCTCTCTCTCTCTCTCTCTCTCTCTCTCTCTCTCTCTCTCTCTCTCTCTCTCTCTCTCTCTCTCTCTCTCTCTTCACCACTCCACAACCCCTCTTTTCTTTCACAGAATTATTTGTGAATGAGGGAGCTGTGTTCCTGTATGTGAAAGCAACCTGAGGGGCTCTGTGACTGGCTTCAGTGTTATGTGACAGAGTTGTCTGCCCCTAATGTGAGTGGATGAGAAGCAAATGGGTTTGCAAGTTGATCCAGTCTTGAAACTGGAAACTTCCACCTGACTCAGATTTGTGATAAGGCTGCAAAATTCATTGCAGCCCTTGGCTGTTTTTGCCTGGTTTGCTTCAGTCTATGCATGAAAGTTGTATGCCTGTTCAGTTGTTTCTCATAATCAAATTGAAGGTTTTGAACAACCCCATTGTGGCAAATGGGAAACTTTACTCCCTCAGATGCATACATGTGAATATCAGCTTGCAATTTTTTTAAATTTTAAATCCACAATTCTTATTTCTATGAGGGGTCTCAACTACATCTGTACAGCGGCATATGAATGAGAGAGAGAGACAGACACTGAGACAGACAGACAGAAAGACAGACAGACAGAAAGAATGTTTTTTGTACAGGCAGAGAGAGAACTGGGCTAAACTTTTTTCCATAGGCTCACCGTCCAATAAACATAATAACAACACATCAACATCATAAACATACCTTTTCTTTTGAATAAGTATCACACATTGATTTGCATTTTTGAAACATTTTAAATGCATTATTACAGGCACAGAGAGAGAGAGAGACAGACAGGCAGACAGACAGACAGACAGACAGACAGACAGAGAGAGAGAGAGAGAGAGAGAGAGAGAGAGAGAGAGAGAGAGAGAGAGAGAGAGAGAGCGCTCATGGGCAACATTAGATCCCTTAACCCCATTCCCATCCCTCTGTCTTACTTGGCTGAAGTAACTCTGTGTGTGTGTGTGTGTGTGTGTGTGTGTGTGTGTGTGTGTGTGTGTGTGTGTGTGCGTGCGTGCATGTTTTCATGTGTTCACGTAAAAGGACAGCACAATTTTATGAACCTCTATTCAGCAACTGTTTTGTTCTGGACTAAACTCAAAATTATTTGTGTATACTTGTAAAAATTGTTACTAGGTTTTAGGGGAGCATTGCTACATTATTGATTTACAGCACTGTTAAGCTTGAGAGGATTGTTATTGATTTATTTCGAATTTGGAAATGGCAATGAAGAACTTCTGTGTCTTTTTTAATCTGTCTTAACTCCAGCTTGTCCTCAGTTCTTGCCCACCTTCCCTCCTCATCCTTTGCCATGTCCATGGCTGCCTGCCTGATTGTCTTCCTGCCTGATTGTCTGCCTGCCTGATTGTCTGTCTGCCTGATTGTCTGTCTGTCTGTCTGCCTGTCTGTCTGCCTGTCTGTCTGTGTCTGTGTGTCTTTCTGTCTCTCCGTCCGTCCGTCTGACTGTCCGTCCATCTGTCCGTCTGTCACACACAAAGTTACTTCAGCCAAGTAAGACATAGGGGTTGGAATGGGGTGGAGGGATCTACTGTTGCCTATGTGCTCTCTCTCTCTCTCTCTCTCTCTCTCTCTCTCTCTCTCTCTCTCTCTCTCTCTCTCTCTCTCTGAGATTTACAAGAGTCAATCTTTCAGGAGGAATGAGGGGAAGAAGGGAGGGAGACTTGATCAGAGAGATGGGAGGGTTGCATATCTGAAAGACAGGAAGGAGACCAAATCAGAAGACTGCTGCAGAGGGCTTGCTGCAGGCAGAGATACTATAGTGTCTCTGCTGCAGGCAGAGTGATGAAGAGGGGATGACAAGCTGATTTACAGCCAGGCCCGCCAGGCAGTCTCTCTCTCCCTCCTGTTGCTTTGTTGCCCTCCTTGTCTCTCCCTTTTCCCAGATAAAAAGTAATTCTTTCCTGCATCCTTTGTCTCCTCACCCCACCCTCACCCCCTGTCTCATTCAGAGGCCTTCCCTCCCCCCCCCCCCCCCCCCCCCTCCACTTCCTCCCCCCCCAATCTTACCTATCCCACCAGCCCCGCCCTCCTTCCTTCAAATAGCTGCTAAGCAGTATTTTGTTTTTATCAGGGCTGATCATCATTAAAACACCTTGTCATAGAGGTTTGAAGAGGCAGCTGTCAGGGCTGTCAAGCAGTGCTGTGAACCAGTGGGAATTTTTGCAGCAGATAGTTTCAGATGACACCCCATATGTCATGGGGCTTAGACCTGGTGTGTTGAATTGTTTTTTCAAGAACAGCTTTGATTCCCGCAGGTGTCAAATGTTAGGAACTGTTTCATTTGCATATATGGTGTGTATTTCAAAATCAAAGGAATTATAATGTGTGACAAGAGGAATCTGTATTTTGATTAGACCAAAGAAAAAAAATACGAGTGGTCATGTTACCATGACGAGAAAAAATAGGGTCAGCCTGAGCTCTTTATTTAAAAAAATGAATAGAAGAGGCTAGGTTGAACATAAATCACAATTTATCTTTAGCTTAAAAACTTCATTTAAAAAACCCGGTGGATTCCCTGAGTGCTCATTAAGCAGGGGAAATGGGACAGCACACAATATGTTGATTACCGTTGATTTCATTGTCTTTTTTCCTTTTTTTGTGTGCATGATTTAAAACAAGTTTTGGATCATCAGAAAAATAGGATCCGTCAGGTAACCACAACTTTTTTTTTCTTTGGCCTAAGCCTTTAATCACAGACCATATCGGCATATGTAAAGCTGACAGACTGACAAAGGTTCTGTGCTTGAGAAATCCAAGCATTCTTGCCCCCTTCTCAGCTCCTCCCTTTCCTGTGGCAGCTACATGGTCTCATGTGGAATAGAGGATTTATTTTAATGCATGAAATGTTTCCTCACATAATACTGGCACTCTAGACAGGACCGCAATGCCAGATTACCTGTGACCTCTTGAGAGAGAGCAGACTTCCACTGATTAGAAAGGATACTGCCTGTCTGCTCTCAGAGCAACTAAAAGATCATGGGAATCAGAGCTTTCCAGTACTTAGCACCCCTAAATTGGAATAGCCTTCCTTCTGACATTCACTGATCTGAAACTTGTTATTCCATCGAGCCTGAAAACCTACCTCTTCTCTGAACGAAGTGATGCAGCATCTGTTTAAGTCTCCTGGAAAAAGTGCAACATAAAATCAGAACCTGCACTCTTTGTTTTTGAATATCATGTACTCTACTTTTTGTGTTAACTTGAGCTTGCTGAATAAGATTAAGAGTCATGTTGTGGGAAAATAATAATAAAGCTCATTTGGTCATAAAGTGAGCAAGACAGCATTAAGGAAACAGGGACCGAAGCACCAAGGCAACTATTTATGGACTATGAAGCTTTGAAGTGGAAGTTCAGGGATCCACAGCTCTACTGTGGTAAAACCACAGGGCAAGGAATGGATGAGAGGCTGAGGCTCTTCACACACAAGCAGAAATATCTGGGGGAGGACTTCGAGTCACATTGAGGGAAGTCAGGATTAACTCTCATTCTGTCATACCTTGATCCTTGCCACCGGCATACTTAGTGTATTTATACAGCTCTTGTCAGTGCTTGTGGTCAAGTGGGCGTCGATTGGGTCGTGGCTCAGGGGCCAGGGTAGTTATTTTTGCCATGTAGGGCTTTGCTGGTGGGGTATTTTGGACTGAGGGATCAAATCCTTGCATTATGTCACTTGGTTAAATTCTGTTCCACATCTCCAGCGGTTAGAGAGGGCTTGCATTGAGGAACAAGTGCCAGTTCTTAGCTGACCCTTCTTTCTTGATGGAGTGGCCCACATTGGAACTGGGCCCAGGTGTATTGACTATTACTTATTGGGGCATGCTTGTGGTCTGACCCTTCTTCCTTGATAGAGTGGCCCACATTGGAACTGGGCCCAGGTGCATTATTGGGGCATGCTTGTGAGAGAGACACTGTTTATATTGTAATATAAGCCATTAATGACAATGATGGAGGTGTTGTTGACGAACTATTTGTCTTCAATCTGTTTCCCCATTGCTTGCTCCCCCTGTGGGTTCGGGGTAAGAATTGACCCCCCGCGTCTCCCTACGAGATTTGTAAGAGGCAAATAACTAGGGACACCGTCACTTGCTTTACGTTTATTCTAAACAGTTCTAGTGATTTTTGTGCTTAATGGCCTTACTTAGCCTACAAAGGCTGATAGGCCATAAAACACCATCCATCCATCCATCCCTTTGCGTGCGTGCCTGTGTGTGTGTGTGTGTGTGTGTGTGTGTGTGTGTGTGTGAGAGAGAGAGAGAGAGAGAGAGAGAGAGAGAGAGAGAGAGAGAGAGAGAGAGAGAGAGAGAGAGAGAGAGAGAGAGAGAAAGGTGGGGATGGTGTTTGTGTTGTGAGAGATGGATCAAAATAATTTTTGCTGTTTATTTTTACGTTATAAAAGGATATGGTTATTATCTCCATCAAAGTTTAATTCACTACTCTCGTGTTAGATCTCTTGTCTACATAATTCAAATTCCCGTGAAATCTCGTTTGACTGGGTGCAGGCCTTCCCTGTAGTATAACAATGAAAGTATGTGGTGTGAACCCCACCGCTTCTCTCAGTGGTAAACAAGGGGTTCGTTGACCTATGACCCCAATACCATTTTGTGAGGTGAGAGAGTTTTCCTCATTGAAGTTGTAGAGTGCTCTGCTTGTCCTGGATGCTGGACTTCTCCTTGTGTATACCATGGAGTCTATGAAGACTTTCTTGATAGTCATTACCTTTATTCATTACCTGGCCTTGTTGTTAGAGCTGGGCGGTAGCGGCTCATTAAGGGAACAATTCTAGGCGGAGTGCGTGGAATGTTCCATTATTGAGCGTGCGGGGAGCTTTCACAGCCACACACTAGTGTCTTTCTCCCGTTACCACTTCCTTTACAGGAGCTATGTTGGAGGTTGCCAAGAAAAGTTAGGAGTGAAATACTCAGAGCAAAGGCCAGAGAGATCTCAGACTGCCCATGTGATGCAGAATAAGCCGTATTGAAAAGACTGAAAGACTGAAGACCTGAAGAAAAAGATTTAAATTCTGTTAGTGCCATGAAGTTCGTCGTATTTCTGGAGTGACCATCCAGTACCAAGTCCATTGAGTATTTTTTAAGTTAGCTGGTGTTGCAATTAATAGTCTTTTATGCTTACAATTCAGTTTAACCTCTTGCAATGCCGGAAATGAAGTTGGGCTGGGCTGGAAGGGTTTTCATGGAGAATCACCATGAATGAGTAGTAGAGCTCTATAACGTTTCCAACTTGGCATTAAAAAGTGTCATTTACACTTCCTGTAGCCATCAGCACATGTCGACTTTACATACCCATAAAGTACATATACATGTCAGCATATCTTGCCATGCTGTACACGTGAACTTCTCCATTCCTTGCAATACAGTAAACCAGGACTTCACCGTACCTAATCATGCAGTACACCAGGACTTCACCATATCTAGCCATGTAGTACACCTCGACTTCAGCATACCTTGCAATGCAGTACACCAGGACTTCACCATATCTAGCCATGTAGTGCACCTCGACTTCAGCATACCTTATAATGCAGTACACCAGAACTTCACCATACCTTACAATGCAGTACATGTACACCAGGATTTCACCATACCTTGCAATGCAGTACACCAGGACTTCACCATACCTTACAATGCAGTACATGTTCACCAGGACTTCACCATACCTAGCCATGCAGTACACCTCGACTTCACTATACCTAGCCATACAGTACACCTCGACTTCAGCATACTTTGCAATGTTTGTACCCCAGGACTTCACCATACCTTACAATGCAGTACATGTACACCAGGACTTCACCATACCTAGCCATGCAGTACATATCGACTTCACCATACCTAGCCATGCAGTACACCAGAACTTCACCATACCTTGCAGTGCAGTACACCAGAACTTCAGCATACCTTGCAATGCAGTACACCAGGACTTAACCATACCTTGCAATGCAGTACACCAGGACTTCACCATACCTTGCAGTGCAGTACACCAGGACTTAACCATACCTTGCAATGCAGTACACCAGGACTTCACCATACCTTGCAATGCAGTACACCAGGACTTCACCATACCTTGCAGTGCAGTACACCAGGACTTCACCATACCTAGCCACGCAGCACATCTTGACTTCAGCATACCTTGTAACGCAGTACACCAGGACTTCACCATACCTAGCCATGCAGTACATATCGACTTCACCATACCTTGCAGTGCAGTACACCAGGACTTCACCATACCTAGCCATGCAGTACACCAGGACTTCACCATACCTAGCCATGCAGCACACCAGGACTTCACCATACCTAGCCATGCAGTACATATCGACTTCACCATACCTTGCAGTACAGTACACCAGGATTTCACCATACCTAGCCATGCAGCACACCTCAACTTTAGCATACCTTGCACTACAGTACACCAGAACTTTACCATACCTTGCAGTGCAGTACACCAGGACTTCACCATACCTAGCCATGCAGTACATCTCGACTTCAGCATACCTTGCCGTCACCACATGCAGTACGTGAAGTCAGCATAATTATGTGGTCATGTAGTACACGTAGACTTGTCCATACCTTGCCATGCAGTACATGAAGACTTCATCATACGAAGCCATGCAGCACACAGAGACAACAGCATACCTAGCTGTGCAGCACACCTGGACCTCAGCAAACCTAGCTATGCAGGACACCTGGATTTCAGCATACTTAGACATGTGCCACACCTTCTGCCTTGCAGGGCCTAGCCATTCAGTACAACTTGGCACAGAAAACCCAAGCGTGCAGAACAACACACATAGCCGTTCAGAGAAGGGGATAGGGTGGAGGTGTTTATACCTGTGAGAGAGAGGTTTGGAGGGGGCGTGATGGGGATGGTTGAGGGGTTTGGGTATGGGTGACAAGATCACCAGGGTGCTGACATTCCTGGGATTTGCAAAGTGTATGGCTGAAGGAGCCGAACTGAGTTGTGGAGGCTGTGGAGGGAAAGGGCAGTGTGGAGATGCGGAAAGCGAGGGGTGGATGGAAATGTGGAAAGAAAAGGGTGGGTTGGAGATGTGGAAGGAGAGGAGTGGAGTGGAGAGGGGTGGAGTGGAGGTGCGGAAAGAGAGGGGTGGAGTGGAGATGTGGAAAGAGAGGGGTGGAGTGGAGATGTGGAAAGAAAAGGGTGGGTTTGAGATGTGGAAGGAGAGGAGTGGAGTGAAGACATGAAAAAAGAGGGATGGGTACATAAATATGGAAAGGTTGGAGTGGAGATCTGGAAAGAGAGGTTTGGGGTGGAAAGAGAGGAAAGGATGAAGATGCAGAAAGAGAGAGATGGGTGGAGATGTGTATGGAGAGGGGTGTGGTGGAGATAGCAGATAGTGTTGGGTGAAAATGTGGAAAGAGAGGGTTGGATGGAGATGGCAGAGAGGGGTTGGTGGAGATGTGGAAAGAGGGGTTGGTGAAGATGTGGAAAGAGGGGTTGCTGGAGATGTGGAAAGAGGGGTTGGTGGAGATGTGGAAAGGGGTTGGTGGAGATGTGGAAAGAGGGGTTGCTGGAGATGTGGAAAGAGGGGTTGTTGGAGATGTGGAAAGAGGGGTTGGTGGAGATGTGGAAAGTGGGGTTGGTGGAGATGTGGAAAGAGGGGTTGGTGGAGATGTGGAAAGAGGGGTTGGTGGAGATGTGGAAGGAGAGGAGTGTGGTGGAGATGTGGAAAGAGGGGTTGGTGGAGATGTGGAGAGGGGTTGGTGGAGATGTGGAAAGAGGGGTTGGTGGAGATGTGGAAAGAGGGGTTGGTGGAGATGTGGAAAGAGGGGTTGGTGGAGATGTGGAAAGAGGGGTTGGTGGAGATGTGGAAAGAGGGGTTGGTGGAGATGTGGAAAGTGGGGTTGGTGGAGATGTGGAAAGAGGGGTTGGTGGAGATGTGGAAAGAGGGGTTGGTGGAGATGTGGAAGGAGAGGAGTGTGGTGGAGATGTGGAAAGAGGGGTTGGTGGAGATGTGGAAAGAGGGGTTGGTGGAGATGTGGAAAGAGGGGTTGGTGGAGATGTGGAAAGAGGGGTTGCTGGAGATGTGGAAAGAGAGGGGTTGCTGGAGATGTGGAAAGAGGGGTTGGTGGAGATGTGGAAAGAGGGGTTGGTGGAGATGTGGAAAGAGGGGTTGGTGGAGATGTGGAAGGAGAGGGTTGGTGGAGATGTGGAAAGAGAGGTTGTTGGAGATGTGGAAAGAGGGGTTGGTGGAGATGTGGAAAGAGGGGTTGGTGGAGATGTGGAAAGAGGGGTTGGTGGAGATGTGGAAAGAGGGGTTGGTGGAGATGTGGAAAGAGGGGTTGGTGGAGATGTGGAGAGGGGTTGGTGGAGATGTGGAAAGAGGGGTTGGTGGAGATGTGGAAAGAGGGGTTGGTGGAGATGTGGAAAGAGGGGTTGGTGGAGATGTGGAAAGAGGGGTTGGTGGAGATGTGGAAGGAGAGGGTTGGTGGAGATGTGGAAAGAGAGGTTGTTGGAGATGTGGAAAGAGGGGTTGGTGGAGATGTGGAAAGAGAGGTTGGTGGAGATGTGGAAAGAGGGGTTGGTGGAGATGTGGAAAGAGGGGTTGGTGGAGATGTGGAAAGAGGGGTTGGTGGAGATGTGGAGAGGGGTTGGTGGAGATGTGGAAAGAGGGGTTGGTGGAGATGTGGAAAGAGGGGTTGGTGGAGATGTGGAGAGGGGTTGGTGGAGATGTGGAAAGAGGGGTTGGTGGAGATGTGGAAAGAGGGGTTGGTGGAGATGTGGAAGGAGAGGAGTGTGGTGGAGACAGAAAAGAGGGGGGTGTTACAACGTAACAAGGGGCAGGCGAGGGGGAGATGAGGGGTGTGTGGAGCAAATTGGTGCCTGGTAGGATGCTTCAGACAACAATTTGGGGATGAAGTGTCTACTTTTTATTCAAGAAAACAGCAAATTTACAATGCATACTTCAATGTCATTGCAAAATTCGATGTAACACACAGGAAAAGAAGGGCATCCAAATACAGCCACGGTGCATTAGACTCAAGGGGTTGATGGAGATGTGGAAAGAGGGGTTGTTGGAGATGTGGAAGGAGAGGGGTGTGGTGGAGATGTGGAAAGAGGGGTTGTTGGAGATGTGGAAAGAGAGGAGTGGGTGGAGATGTTTGGCTGAGAGTGTGCCTGATGGCCAGAGCTCTGTCCCCAATTATCAAAAGCATGCTTCGCCTCCCTCTCCCCTCCTACCCACCCCTCCCCCAGCTTTCTTTCCACTTCTCTATAGTGATAGAAGCGGTGTTCTCTGCCCCTCGCTCCTCCTTCCATCACCGGCTTCCCCACCCCCCATCACACCCCTCCCCTCAACAGCACCCATCTCCACCCCTCAGCCACCTGTCTTGAGTGGCCGCGATCTCCTCGCATTCTTGTCATGCCTGACCTCCCCTCCCCACCCCCCACCTTTTGCTTGCTGCTTCACACGACTCCTCTTTTTCCTCTTTGTGTATTCGCCTCTGTCCAGTGCATGGAGTCCCCCCCCCCCCCCCCCCTCCCCCTCTCTCTCTCTCTCTCTCTCTCTCTCTCTCTCTCTCTCTCTCTCTCTCCCTCTCTCGCTGCCTGCTTGTCTGCCTGCTTTCTTGCCTGAAACCTTGGTTATCTGCTTGCCCTCTTTTCTTCCTTTTTCTGCCTTCATACCTTTCTGCTTGTCTGGGTTTCTGCCTTTTATTGGTCAGTCTATCTGGTGAAGAATTCCTCGTAGTCACTGGCGGCAGCAATCTTGGGTGGTCGGAAGCCACTTAGCGGCTCCAATGAAAACAAGGTTTGCCTTGGCCGTGTTCATGAAGGAACCAGGGTAGCTTGTTTTGCCAGCAAGCTTGATCATCCCTGTGTGTTTTCATTCCCCTACTGAAGGCTTGATCCCAATAGTCTGCCTTTTGGTGTGGCAGGGAGGGCTTGCTCCATGAATGGAATTTTAGGCCTTTTGGACTGCCTCGTCACTCCCCAAGTCAGATACTGAGATAGCTGTCAGGCTGAGAGTGGAAGGAATGTGGGGCGTTTCATATCAGATGAAGAGTGTACTGAGATTATTTCAGCACCAAACAGCACTATGGATTACGAACATTTTCCAGGGCTTCAAGTTCAGTATTTCACCGGCAGATCTTGCTTTAATTTTTAAAATAATAATCATTATTCCGGCCTTTACCACAGTTTGACAATGAGATATGAGAAATGTATTTTTAATGTGATGAGGCGCAATTAATAGCCAACAAGGCTGATAAGCCTTAAAACACCCTCCATCCGTCCATTATTAATACACTCTCCATTCGTCCAACGCGCCTGAGACAATTTGTCGGCTCTCCCTGAGGAAAGTTGACAGGTATGGCATTATAAGACGATAACTTTGTAGCATTTGCGGAATCAAATGTTAAGTGACCTATAAGTGTTAGGGCTCAACCATAGACTCGCGTTTTGCTAAAATGCAGAGACAGACGCTATACACTTGCACAGGGGTGGGTAGGGGGTGGAGGGCTGCACATTGCCTGCAGATGGGGGTGTTGTCTGGTTTCTGTTGAATGTGATGTGCTTAATCTTCACATAAAACAAACAGTGCAGGACATGCAGATATACAGATGTAACACACTATGAGACACACATGTCGAACAGGCCTCACAAAAGGCCTCAAACGTCGTAAAAGTCAAGAAAGTAAACTTTTTGTTGTGTCTTTCCCATAGACTCTTAATGCCTCCTCTACTTCAATTGTATGTCACTCCCCCCCCCCCCTTCTCTCTCTCTCTCTCTCTCTCTCTCTCTCTCTCTCTCTCTCTCTCTCTCTCTCTCTCTCTCTCTCTCTCTCTCTCTCCCTCCCTCCCTCCCTCACCCTCCCTCCCTCTCCCTCCCCACTCCCTCCCCCTCCCTCCCTCTCCCTCCCCACTCCCCTCTCCCTCCTTCCTTCCCTCCCTCTCCCCACCCCCTTCTCTCTCTCTCTCTCTCTCTCTCTCTCTCTCTCTCTCTCTCTCTCTCTCTCTCTCTCTCTCTCTCTGATTATTCTTTATACTTCTTTCTCGTTTTCTTGCGTCCCCTCTCCCAGAGAGAGAGAGAGAGAGAGAGAGAGAGAGAGAGAGAGAGAGAGAGCGACATGCATCAGAGAGAAGCCGGAGCAAGTAAACAAGTTGATTGGTGTGGAAGCACACAGCCAGCAACAAGTGGGAGAACACGGTTTTGCGTTGCTCACTGCTAGAACCCTATTCCTCTGCAGGCAGACATCTTCATGTGTGTGAATGTGTGTGTGCGCGCGTGCTTGTTTGAGTGTGTGTGTGTGTGTGTGTATGTATGTGTGTGTGTGTGTGTGTGTGTGTGTGTGAGAGAGAGAGAGAGAGAGAGAGAGAGAGAGAGAGAGAGAGAGAGAGAAAGAGAGAGAGGGGGGTGGAGGGAGAGAGAGAGAGAGAGAGAGAGAGAGAGAGAGAGAGAGAGAGAGAGAGAGAGAGAGAGAGAGAGAGAGAGAGAGAGAGAGAGAGAGAGAGAGAGAGAGAGAGAGAGGTTGCTGCAATAATGCCATATGGGTAAACAGGTACCAGGAGCTGCAGCCATTCCTGTGCCCGCTACCAGGGCAGGAATTCGGATGAGACCACCATCTGCCTATCAGGGCTATCTCCAGCTGATGTACACGGTGCTCACACAAACAAAATAATGCTGCCACAACATTTCTCCCTTTCTGAGCATCCTTTCGAATCTGGCAAGGTAGTCAGACAGAGCCTGGGAATTCCATGCGAGGTATTCTTTCCCCAACCAGCTTGCCGCATACCTATTCCTTCGCTCTTCCCACACTGTGGCAGCGCCGCCCCCACCCACCCCCACCTCGCCCCATTTCGAGATTCTTCCATGCTATCCCCACCCACCCAACCCCCAGTCCACTCCCTCCCCCCCCCCCCCCCCCCCGCCCTCCCCCCCCCCCCTCTTCCGACCACTCCCACCACATGAATTCTTTCCAGGCCCTGGTCATCTCCTTTCTTACTTCATCAGGGGAAGTGTTTCAAGTGTCTGGTGTGTGTGGTGTGTGTGTTCGAGTGTGTGTGTGTGTGTGTGTGTGTGTGTGTGTTCGAGTGTGTGTTTTTTAGTGTGTGTGTGTGTGTGAGAGAGAGAGAGAGAGAGAGAGAGAGAGAGAGAGAGACAGACAGACAGACAGACAGACAGACAGACAGATTTTTTTCCAGCATTACTATGGAAACTGTTCAGATATGGTGGAAGACGTAGATGTACCAGCGAGAGAGGATGCCAGCCAAAGCGAGAAGAGTTCCTCTGCCTGCCTGTCTGTCTGTGGCGGATCGCATGTTGCTGCAGTGAGGATGCCTGCCAAAGGCAGTTGCAGCGTACAGTATGGTTGCCAGTCTGTAGACATAAGAAGCACCCCAACATGCAATGCAATGCAACGACAGTTCCATGGAGTGAAATGGCGGGGTGTATGCTTGCGTCGTGCTCCTCTCCATCACTGGTAGGCCTCTCCCTCGTCTCCCTTGCTGTCGCCTTGCATCTCCTTGCATCGTATTCATTGCATTCCACCTACTTTTATTGCCTTGCGTTGCCTTTCATCGCTTTCATTGCCTTCCATCGCCTTGCTTCACCTTGCATGGTATTCCTTGCCTTCCATCGCTTTCCGTCGCATTTCATCGCCGTAGGGTCGCCGTGTAGGTCGTTTTTGTCAGATTATGTGTGTGTGCGCGCCCGTTGCCCCCCCCCCCCTTCCCCGCCCCCACTCCCCCCCCCCCCCCCCCCTCTCTCTCTCTCTCTCTCTCTCTCTCTCTCTCTCTTCGCCTACTTGCTCACCTGTCATTGAACTCGCAAACAGAGAGCATCTCTGTCTCCACCACACTCGGATATATATGCACAAAAAGACGTGGATACAGGATACACAGACTTGCACACATACACACACAGAAACTCATGTCTCAACATCGGGACGCTTTCACTGATCGACCATGTTGAAGAGATTGACCGCAGTGGTGTACCACAATGTGATCCTTTTGCCTTACCCTGTCCTGCCCTGTCCTGCCCTGCCTTGCCCTGCCCTGCCCTGCCCTGCCCTTCCTAGCTTATGATTATGACAAATGGGATCCATCCATTCCTTCCTCGCACGATGAAGCGATTGATGAGAGTTTCTTCTCTTGCTGCTCTTTGAGTAAATCCTTTCGGGAGAAACTGTAGCTGTGTGCGTTCGTGCGTTCTAGGGATGATGATTATGTTAGCGTATCCCAGGATTATCATTTTGAAAGCTGGCTCAATCATTATGTTACCTAGCGGATTCGTGTTCGCACTGTCTTGGAGAAGCATTTTGTCTTGAATTATCGTTGTAGATCTATAGGAAAGTTCATGGGTTACATGTCAGTCGCCCTGAGACAGGAACAACTTCCTGATAAGGAAACCATTACACGTTCACAAACTTTTACATTGAAGAAGGGCAAAGATGAAAAAAAGTGATAACCACGACTGGCGCGTTCATCCGCAGCCTGGTTGCATCCTCCCCAGAGTCAGTTGGAGCTGGAATGACCAAACGCTGTAGCCCAGCGGCCGAAGGGTGAAAATTGGCGCTTTGAACACCCAGAATCCGGGCTGGAAAATCGCTGTGTAAATCCTCGCACCTTGCCTCAGGACTGTTGACCAGTGGGAATTTCCTGTAGGTCACAGGCAGCGAGGGGCATCATAGTACGTAGTAAGGCGACTGCTGTAATTGTCTGGGCGCCGTGGGTGCTGCTGGTGCCGCCCGCAGCTCGGGATGGGCTCGGCACCGTGTGGGATGACTGGGATGTCTGCCAGGCTGCCAGATGGAGAGCGTGTCTGGAGAGTCTGGAAGTGGCACTGCAGCATCCTTCAGGAAAGCTTCTGCTGCTGGAAGCTGTAGAGGCAGGTGCCTGCTGTAAGGCAAGTTTTTGATGGAGCTTTTATGGCACCTGTCGGGCCCATGAGTTGTTTGTAAGCTGGTTTGGTGGTTGGGAGTATGTGTAATGGGAGACAGGAGTTCTGTACATGAGTATCTGTGATTAGCTCACCTTCATATCCATATTTGTTAAACAAGATTTTATGTGTTGATATTCTCACCAACCTTTAATCTAGTTGTACATCTGAATTGAGTAGCTGTCAAGCAGCAGAATTTTGTTACAAATATGCAGTAATCTCGCATTTTTTCTACATAAATATATACTTTTTCTGTTTTCATGTCGACTCCTATGTGGACATGTCTGTGTGCATGCCTTAACAAACAAATGCGTTGTTTGCATCAGACAGATATTCTAGCAAACTGAATGATTTGCCTTGATTTCCCAGCCTCTATTTCTGTGGCTGCTGCCTACGCCGTAATTAGCTCGACTGCGTGGCTACAAGTTTGGGCGTCGACTTGGATTGTAAACAGCCTCATCATGCCTCCACTTTTTCTGGCTTTTGCTTGGAGCCACATCGCTGTTTCCATATCTCCCCAGTGCTATTTCTTGAACGACGAACTTATTTGCAGTGGCTGTTAGGAGCAACTGGGGACTCTGTCCGTCGTGTGTTCGCCCCTTTCCAGCATCAGTGAAGGGGAGTGTGGCATGGGAAAATGCATTGGAAAATGGAATGGGGTGAGGAGGGGGGGGGGGGGGGGGGGGGAGCAGAGGTTAGGAACACAGAAAGTGGCACGGGAAACAGCATGAAAAGTAAATGGAAAACAGTATAGAAAATAAAGTGGAAAAATGTAGAGGGGAAAAAACCCATGGGAAATGGTATGCAAGATTGCGTGAAAAACAGCTAGGAAAATGACGTGGAAAAAAGACATAGTAAGTAGCGTGGAAAGCATGGAAAACAGCCAGGAAATTAACATGGAAAACATGGGAAATACCCTGGCGTTGTGGCATGCTGCTGGAAGGGAAGGGGGCGCCCCTCTCGGGCAAACCGTTCAGGCCAATTCCGGCGGTTGCAGATGGCGTGGAGAGCGCCATTTACCTGCCATTTACCTGCCATTTGCCCTGCATGGCCTGTCTTGATCATTGGGCCCAGCCCTTGGTCCGAGGGAGAGGGGGCTGGAGGGAGGACATTCATTTTTGACTCACATGCGAAGCAAAAGTGAGTCTATGTACTCACCCGTGTCGTCCGTCCGGGCGTCCGGGCGTCCGGGCGTCCGGGCGTCCGGGCGTCCGGGCCTCCGTGAAAAACTTTAACGTTGGATTTTTCTCGGAGACTATTAAGTCTATCAACACCCAATTTGGCATGATGGTGTATGATGACAAGGCCTCAAAAAACATACATAGTGACTTGACCTCGCTTCAAGGTCAAGGTCGCAGGGGCCATAAATGTTGTCTAAAAAACAGCCATTTTTCACATTTTCTCAATTTTCTCTGAAGTTTTTGAGATTGGATACCTCACCTATATATGGTGTATAGGGCAAAGTAATCCCTATCTTTTGATACCAGTTTGGTTGACCTTGCTTCAAGGTCAAGGTCACAGGAGCTCTTTAAAGTTGGATTGTATACATATTTTGAAGTGACCTTGACCCTGAACTATGGAAGATAACTCTTCCAAACTTCATAACATTGTAGTACACATGTTATACTTTCATCATGAGACACATTTGGTCACATATCATCAAGGTCAAGGTCACTTTGACCCTTATGAAATGTGACCAAAATGGGGTAGTGAACCACTAAAAGTGACCATATCTCATGGTAGAAAGTGCCAATAAGCATCATTGTGCTTCGTATGTCTTGAATTAACAGCTTTGTGTTGCGTGACCTTGGATGACCTTGACCTTGGGTCAAGGTCACATGGAATTTGGTAGGGAAAATGTGTAAAGCAGATCTTGGTGCATGATGTCATTGCTAGGTTTAGTTGTTTGACCTTGACCTTGAAGGTCACCTGAAGGTCAGGTCATGTAAAAGTCAAGGTCATGTAAAGGTCAAGGTCAAGCATGTGAGTCGTATGGGCTTTGCCCTTCTTGTTCCAGGTAGGGTGGGTGGAGTGGGGGTGCACATTTGGGGTTGTGGAGGGGAGAGGCAAAGGTAGGAAGAGGGGGTGAAGGGGGAGGGGCTGCTGTTGCTTTCCATCTCGTGAGTCACTCGCATTGTTGGCAGGCTAAGTGGAAAGGGGTGGGGATGGGAGGGGGACGTGCTAAGTAGGAAGGGGGGTTGGGGGAGAGGAGGGTTGGTTAGGTAGAAAGAGCATCGCCGCCATGCTGTGTAGGTGGTCTCAATTAGGGAAGACAGCACTGCCCCGCTCCTCGCCCTCACCCCCCTGGGGTGCTTCGCCTTTGATGTTGCCCGCCCTCCACAGAAAGCCCTCCCTGCCCGCACTACGGCAGCGGGCTGTTTGTTTTTGGAGTTGTCAGTGTTGCAAAAGCGTTTTCCTTGTCTGCGGTTTTCGTGGGGAGGGTAGTGCGTGTTTAAGCCCTCCTAGTTCAATTTTCTCGTTTATTTTACTGCGTTTTATCTTTCCGCCTCGTCGGTTTCCTTTCTGGAAAATTCGTGCAGACGATTCTCGGAATGCGGCTATTGCACCCCCCCCCCCTCCTCCTCCTCCTCCTCCTCCTCCTCTTTCGCCCCCCCCCCCCTCCCCTTCCTCCTCCCCCTCCTTCTGCTGCTGAACCTCCTCCTCCTCCTCCTCCTCCTCCTCCTCCTCCTCCTCCTCCTCCTCCTCCTCCTCCTCCTCCTCCTCCTCCTCTTCCTCCTCCTCTTTCGCCCCCCCCCCCTCCCCTTTCGCCTCCCCCTCCCCTTCCCCCTCCCCCCTCCTTCTGCTGCTGAACCTCCTCCTTCTCCTCCTCCTCCTCCTCCTCCTCCTCCTCCTCCTCCTCCTCCTCCTCCTCCTCCTCCTCCTCCTCCTCCTCCTCCTCCTTCCTCCTCCTCCTTCCTCTCCTCTCTCCTCCTCCTCCTCCTCCTCCTCCTCCTCCTCCTCCTCCTCCTCCTCCTCCTCCTCCTCCCTCCTCCTCCTCCTCCTCCTCCTTCCTCCTCCTCCTCCCTCCTCCTCCCTCCTCCTCCCTCCTCCTCCTTCCTCCTCCTCTTCCTCTTCCTTCCTCTTTCTCCCTCTCCCCTTCCTCTTCCTCCCCTTCCTTCTCCGTCTATCGCTGCTGTTCCTTCTCCTTCTCTCGCTGCTATTCCCTCTCCTTCTCTCGCTGCTGTTCCTTCTCCTTCTATCGCTGCTGTTCCTTCTCCTTCTGTCGCTGCTGTTTCTATTCCTTCTATCGCTGCTGTTCCTTCTCCTTTTATCGCTGCTGTTCCTTCTCCTTCTATCGCTGCTGTTCCTTCTCCTTCTACCGCTGCAGTTCCTTCTCCTCCACTCATTCGGCTTTTTTTGCCGCTGCTGCTACTCCTCGTCCTCCTCGTCCTCGCCTTCCTCCCTCTTTGCTTTCCTCTATTTTCCTATCATTACCGGCGTCTACTCACCCCTCCTGCTTCCCCTTCTGCTGTTTTCTATTGTCTTTTCTTCCTCAGTCTCTCCCTCCTCCTTGAGCTTTTCCTCTCACTCCTCTGCCAGAAGTCATCTGGATTTGTACGCATTAGTCCACCTACGGAAGAATTAGCGAATGAATGAATGAATGAATGAATAGATGGGGTGTTATGGACTTCAGCCTTTGTAGGCTATTTAGGGGCGGTGATCACAAAATCATCAGAGTTAGGGCAAGGACAAGTCGAGTCTCGATTATCTTGGCTATTTTCCCTTTACGAATCGCGTAGGAAGATGTGATGGGTCAATTCTGCCCCAAACCCACGGGAGGAACCAACGAAGGAATTTAATTGGTCCTACATGGTTTCCTGTGCACACAAGACAATTATCTTACTTGCTACGCATGCACTGTGCAGTTGTAACGCCGTCAGGAGGGTCCTGTGATTTCAATGTCTACAGCCAGACCATGTCTGCTGTCGTGGGTCAGACTGTTCCCTCGTCTAGGTCGGTGGTTACTTGGGCTTCAGAATGCGACATCGTATGCAGATGTCTTTGCTGTTAGAATCTGAGGCACAGGGCCCTCAGACAGGAGTAGTAGCCACGACCTCACTGTCATCGTCCGTGTGTATTCCACGGTATTTATTTGATACATGCAGTTCACTAATGAAACATCTTCAATGTGGTTTTCCTCTTGTTTCTGTGCTTCCTGCTGTCAGGTGCCTAAATTATCAGTTTTATTCTCATCTTTGAGTCTGGCTATGTCTTTATTGTTTTTCAATACTTCTCCATTTACCTCTCTTGAGGTAATCTTTTACGTCAACAATTGAATCTCATAGAATTACTTTGTGGCCTTGTATGGACCACACGGCTTATAGGCCCTTGGGCTCCATCCATCTCTCCATCCCTCGGTGCTCCGTAGGTGGTGAGTGACTACTGACTAGGGAGGTCGAGACTTAAATCTCGCTCTCACAGCTCTTGTGATTTTTTCGTGATTGGAGGCCTTACATGGCCCAGTAAACTCGAACCTATTTCAAAGTTCTGAGTGTGAATAATATTTATCATCATTATCATGGCTTCATCATCTTTAAATGCGAAGTGAATTGTTTGTAAATCCAATGTCGCGAAGTTAAAACAAAATAATAATTGCTCTAAGTTGGTGTAATTTCATTATCACTGTGGCCTTTTAAAGCCTACAAGGTTTATGGACCCCTAAGATCCATCCATCCATCCATCCATCCATCCATCCATCCATCCATCCATACATCCATCCATCCATCCATCCATCCATCCATCCATCCATCAGCCTAGCGTTTAACAGCTTCAGTTGCATAGGAGAGTTTGCATTCCACCTTTTCCCCTGGCAGGTTACCTTTCACCAGATTTAATTTTCCCTTCTTCTGAGCTCCGGGTCACTGCCCCATGTTCAGAGCATTGTCTGCATTGTCTGCATTGTCTGCATGGTTTCTAAACTCAGGAGAAAATAGGCTTGACTTTGGCTTCATTAGAGTAGTCAGCCCATCTGCACTGGCTCGTTAGTCAAACTACACGGGTATGCCAGGATGAAAGGAGCACTAGAGACCTGAAATATTGATCGGGAAAGAAACACTGAAGGTTACACGGCTGCTCTGTTTCGTCCACTCCCAGGGAGAGAAGAAAGATCTCGAAACGATGCCCCCTCGTGGATTGTGGGCTTCATTATTTCCTGCTTTGCGGTACTTACCTGGTTAGGACTGCAGTTCCGCGGTCATTCATCTCAGCCCTGTAGCTTCATCCCCATCAACGCGCCCACACTAAGTAGAAGCAGGGAGGAGTGCAACGAAGAGCTGTGCCAGGGTATAACAAGGATGGGGGAAATGCAGATGGGGAAGAGTGAAGTAGAGAAATGAAAGAGGAGACAAAATGCAGGAGAGAATGCAGAGAGGAGATGATATAGTAATGGAAGAATGCGTTTGAGGAGGAGGAAACCGCAGAAGGAGGAGCGATGGAGCAATAGGAGGTGGGTATTTGCCAAGGGGAGAGAGAGAGGTGGGGTGGAGGGCCAATGCTGGGATGTAGCACACAGTGTATGCGTGCTGAGCTTGTTGTCAATGCAAGAATGTCAAGGCCTGCACTCTCCCCAACTTCGCATCCAGATGCAGCAGTCAGGAACAGAAGTCAAGCACTGGTCAAGCACTGCAGTCGGACAATATAGTGTAGCCAGACCCAGCAGTCAGACACTGTAGTAAGGCACTGTGGTCAAGCACTGTACTCTGTAGTCAAGCACTGTAGTCGGGCAATACAATGTAGCCAGATGCAGCAGTCGGGCACTGTAGTCAGGCACAGTGGTCAGGCTCTGTAGTCGGGCAATACAATGTAGCCAGACGCAGCAGTCAAGCACAGTAGTTAAGCACTGTAGTCGGGCAATCCAGTGTAGTCAGATGCAGCAGTCAGGCACTGTGGCAACACAGTGTTCGCTTAGGGCAGGAACGATTTGTTGTGTCCTGCTGCCCTGTGTCCTCTGTGGTCCAGTCTCAATACTGCAGCTGGTCGCCTCTTTTAAAACCTAGTTGTCTCCACTCTCTCTCTCTCTCTCTCTCTCTCTCTCTCTCTCTCTCTCTCTCTCTCTCTCTCTCTCTCTCTCTCTCTCTCTCTCTGATCGTGGACTTTAAAGCTGAGTGGTCCATGGTCTTAGAAAATAGTGAAAGATACACTTTTTATAGGACAATAAAACATATCTGGATGAAAGAAAATTATTTAATTGCTCTAGATAAAAAGCCCTTTAGAGACGTTTTCATCAGCTTCCGGGCAGGATTTAGTGAACTGTACATCCATAAATTAAGATTTTACAACGATGGCTCAGATAAATTATATATATGCCCCGCTTGCAGAGAAGAAGTTGAATGTGAAGTGCACTTTCTCCTTGCTTGTCCAGTGTATGAAGACCTAAGACAGAGATATGCCTCAATACTCAGTAACACGTGCACAAGAGAAGAACTGGGAACCTTATTGTCCTCACAGGACTTCGGAACAATACGTTCATTGGCTATGTACATGTACTATGCATTTAAGCGAAGACAAGATGCTGTACAGATTGCTGCTGCAGATGATTCAATGTTGTAGTTGTGATAGGCCCGTGGCCTAACAAATAAACCGTTCGTTCGTTCGTTCGTTCTCTCTCTCTCTCTCTCTCTCTCTCTGAGTCTCTCTCTCTCTCTCTGAGTCTCTCTCTCTCTCTCTCTCTCTCTCTCTCTCTCTCTCTCTCTCTCTCTCTCTCTCTCTAACACATACACACATACACGCACACATACACGCACTCTCCCCCCCTCCCCTCCCCCCCCCCCTTTCCCTCCTATGTATCCTGCTGGAAGGGGCCTCACCATGACGTTGGATTGTTTATCTCTTTCACTTCAGTCTTCTGGCCTTTCTGCCTGCATCCCTGCCTGCTTGCGCGCCTCACTGTCTTCTTGCCAGCCTTACAGTCTTCCTATCCATCTGCCTTCTTGGCTAGTCACTGCCTTTCCACCTTGCTTCCTGCCTGCAAACGCCTGCCTGCTTGCTTTGCAGGCTTCCCTGCATACCTGCCAGCCAACCTGCCTTCTTAGTTCTGAGCCGATCCCAAAATATATCCTGATACCATTTACTTAGGAACTGCTGGTAAATGCAGGGTGATAGTTTCAACCTGATAATGTTTTAGATTCCACATGTTCAAAAAGAGTGACAATCATAGCCATTTAAAGTCTGCCTGGCTTGCTCTCCATCTTTTTGTCTGTTGCTTGTAAGTTTTTCTTTCCTCTAGGACTCTCTCTCCATCTCCCTCGCTCAGTGCCGTTGATTCCTTTCTCTCTTTTCATCCGTGTGTCAGTCTCCTGCACCTTTGGTCGCACGCACCACAGCGGCACAGGCCGGACCAGACGAGGGTAGTCATCCCAGGGGGAAGAATGCAAAGCTTTCCTTCGTAGATGTCCTTGGCTGACTGACTCCGGAATGTCGTCTCGCTGACCGACCTTGGGGTTGGGAGGAGGGGAGTGGAGATGAGGCAATGGAGGGGGAAGGGGGGGGGGGGGGGGTAGTAGTGGGGATGGGGAATGGAAGAAAAGTAGACAGGAATGGAGGGGGTGGCTGATAGATAGGCAGAACAAAGATGGGGTGAGATACCCAAGGTTTGCGTGGGAGTGAGTTTTATTGCAAGTTGAAAAGAAAGAGAGAGAGAGAGAGAGAGAGAGAGAGAGAGAGAGAGAGAGAGAGAGAGAGAGAGAGAGAGAGAGAGAGAGAGAGAGAGAGAGAGAGAGAGAGAGAGAGAGAGAGAGAGAGGGGGAGAGAGAGAGAGAGAGAGAGAGAGAGAGAGAGAGAGAGAGAGAGAGAGAGAGAGGGGGGGGGGGGGAGGGGGGGGGGGAGACCGTGTGGACAGAATGCAACAAAGCAAAACAAATATAATTCACGCAGATTTATTTATTCATTCATTCATTCATTCATTCATTCATTTATAAAATTTACGATTGCAGAGTATTAGATCAGCGATAAAAGAGATGTCGCTTATTTCTAAATGGTCTCTTTTCTGGTAAGAATATTTTTTTCTGTGTCATTCTTGAGCACTAAAAACTATCCAACGTTTATTTTTTCTTTTCTTTTTACGTCATGGGCATGCATGACTTCGAACCATTTGGCAGGGCATCATGATGCAGTGCAGTCTCTGGGGTAGGGAAACCTGCACCCACGGCACTTTTTTTTTTGCCGGCTTGGCTCTGCTTCAACCATCGGCTTCTCTGTTGCAACCATCTTCCTCCCAGGCACTCCCATGGAGTGGAGTGCGAGTGAATCATCAGGCTTCCGCATGCATGTTCCCTCATCCGCCAGTCTGGCACGGAAATAAACTGAGGAGATGCGCCCAGCAACAGCAGCAACAAGTGCATGTGTAGGCTTGCGTTTTCTGGACAGGGCCCCAGCAGGGAGAATGAATATCAGTGGCTGTGTAGTTGTCTCTTCCATTTGTCTTCATTGCCCTCCTACCCTGTGCTCCTCTGCAGCAACGCCAAGTGCCTGTCTGGGTCTGTGAGAGTCTGTGCAGACTCTGGTGCCTGTGCGGTGAGGGATGGGGTTGCACATGCATGCAAATGCACAAGAGGCGTCCCTGCCTGTGAATTGGTTGATGTCTTTGTACCCGTCTATCTGAGTATGGGTCGCTGTGTGTGTCTTTGTGTGTGTGTGTGTGTGTGTGTGTGTGTGTGTGTGTGTGTGTGTGTGTGTGTCTGTGTGTCTGTCTCTCTCCGTCCGTCCATCCGTACCTCTGTCTGTGTCTGTCTTGTCTCTCCGTCTGTCTGTCTCTCCGTCCGTCTATGTCCATATGTCTGCCTGCCTGCCTGCCTGCCTGCCTCTCCTTCCACACCCGACCTGTTTGCAGGAATTGCATGCCATGCTGGTGATGATCTCTTGCCTCTTGTTGTCCAAGGTTAGATCTGTGGAGTACCCATACTGTCTCCTGTCTTTTGTTCAGTGTCACTGAGGCACACATTCTTCTGGTATAGGCCAAGGTGAGGCATGTGGAAAGCCAGGCTTTTCACACTTGAACTAGTTGTAGTCATTGGGGGAAGCCAGTGTACAGGCCTCTGTGCATGGACTTCAGGCCAGAAGGGTGGAGGAATACGTGAGTGTGTGCACAATCATTTCTTACTATTTATCATGTGTCTTATAGATAGATTATTGTGGAAGTCAAATGTGTGTGAGCTGGTGATCAGAGAATAAATGAAATTTTCTTAAATAGCACTTCCGAAAGGTACTGAACCGATCTCAATGAATAGTGGCAACAGCCTCAAAGAGGAATGTTACACCAGCTTTTGGCATCAGTTGTGTTTTTTAAAGGTTGGGTTGTTTTTTTGGAAGGCTTGCCTTGTTATGATCATTTTCTCATTATTTATTATGTCTATCGTGTAAGGGAAATTGTCGCGAGCAGGTTGCTAGCGGTGAAAGAGTTAATTTTGGGGTGGGCGGTTTTGTGTGTGTATGTGTGGTGTGTAGTGTGTTTGTGATGCGTTGTCACGTGCCTCGTCTGTGCGTTTCCCGTTTCGCGTGCGAATGGACGGGGTGAGCGAGCTCGGTGCGGTTTTAGCATGTGAATTTGTGGGAAGAAGAGTTGGCCGACGATGCTCATGTTTTCTTTTGGGGGTGAGGGTTTTATATGGTCAGTCGCTGATTTATGGGCGCGAAGGCAACCTCGCTCTTGGGAGTGTTGCAGAAATCGTGGTGTGACTGCTGTCAGCCCGGTGTGTGGCGTGGCTTCTGTCAGCCCAGTAAAGTTAGAAGACTATTTTGTCTTTGTTTGGTGTAGACCAACGGAATTCTTCACCAGGGAAAGGACGGGGTGCTTTCATGCCTGGGATGTTGTTTTAAGTTGCATGGCTCTACGACCCGCACCAACCAAGTTGTCGATGTCCTGCATCGCTGTCGTCCCCATTCCCAGTCCTCGATGCTCCTCACTGTTGTCGGCGTCGCCGAAGGTCCCCACTACTCTCCATAGCTGTCGTCGACAGCGAAGGTTCCCAGCGGCACTCATCAACTGGAGCCCACCTGACCAAGGGAGGACCGACGGTCGTGGGCACCTTGTGTCCGTCGTTCCCTGTCCTGCGACTTGACGCGGGGGAGGGGCCATGAGACGGGGGTGATCGGTTGGAAGAGGTTTTGGGTTCTTGAAAGGGACAGTGTTGGACAGTGGGAGATGTCGGGTTGACGGGGAAGGAGACAGTGTTGGACAGTGGGAGATGTCGTGGTGACGGGGAAAGAGACAGTGTCGGACAGTGAGAGATGTTGGGTTGAAGGGAAAGTTGCCGGCGTGAGAGCGGCCGCTGGTTGGACAACTATCTTGTTGTTGTGGGGTGGTTTGGGTGGACTGTGGTTTGTTGTGGTATAATTTTTGGGTTCAGGGTGAGTGATACCCCAAACCCTCCCTCAGCTTGGCCAGGCGTGAGGTAACCCCCCTTCGGTGGAACCCCCAAGTCAAAAGACTTACCTCTACCACGCCCTCTTCCCGTCGGAGACGGTGACTCCCGCGCCCCACGAGGTGTAGCTTTCCCCAGCGGTGGCAGACCCCAGTCCTCCTGCTCCTGCTCCATGCGACCCTCCTTGGCCCCGCTTGCCGCCGCCTTCTCCGCCATGGCCCTGGACCGGGTCCACATGGACGCCCCAAATCGCCAAACCTGACCACCCTAACAACTACAAGCAGTCTCTCGGAAAACCCTTTCAGGTCAACTACTCCCCAAACTCACCCAGGGCCGAGTCGGGCACGACTGAAACACACATCCACATGAAACAAACCAAGACAACACTGACCTAACATAAAACCCCTAAATATTCCCCAGAGAAGAAAAAACACCCCCTACTGAATGAGTTCCTGAGCGAAATGATAATTTTAGATCCCGGATGAGCCCCCAAATGTCGCGACCACACCCGCTGGGTGGGCCCTTACCCTCTCAGGC
>JAWQFJ010033328.1:0-22500 GCA_034096865.1 Theodoxus fluviatilis
TTTTGACTTTTTGTTTCTTCTTTTTTTTCTTCTTTTTTTTCCATTTCTGATTCAATTATGTATGTTATAGTTGGTTTTGTTATTAATATTCTAAATGCCCCCAAGGGTAAAGAATAAATTGTGCCTTGCCTTGACGGGCCTGGCACCCAAACTTGAACTTGACTGGACGTGTTGAACCTGGAGGGATTTGGTATCGCTTTATGTCTGCATCAAGCACCTTTCCAGACCGTGACCAGAGTATGAAACTTTATGTAGTGCTTCAGTAGACATATTTATTGCTCCATCATCACTTGGGAGTTCATTGGTGCGAAATTATCAGTTACATGCTCGGCTCGCCTCAGCTTCGACATGAATTCTAGGACTATCCCTGTCTGCTGTGATATGTTCATCTCCTATTTCAAGCCAACAAAAACCCATATTTGCCACATGAAACATTTCAACCAGATGAAATGATGACATCTATGGTCCTCATCGATCCCGATGGACGAACATCAGCATCATTTAAAGCCAACGAAAACCCATATTCGCCACATGAAATATCATTTTTTTAACCCATCAAGATCCATTCGACATTTTCCAAGCCAGAACATATTATTGATAGATTTGCCTTTGACTCAGGACAGTTATGACCGTCAAATGCTCTATTGAAGACGGTAAACACCTGAAATGTAGCTAAATTCATCACCAGTAATTAAAGTATTCGACCGCTTGTGTGTATGCGTGTGTGCTCGAGCGTGTGTGTGCGCCCGTTTGTGTGTATGTATTTGTGTGTGTGTGTGTGTGTGTGTGTATGTGTGTGAGCTTGTTTGTGCGTGTGTGCGTGCGTGTATGTGTGTGTTTGTGGAGGTGGGGTGGGGATGTGCGCGTGGTGTTTGTGTGTGTGAGTGTGTGTGTTTGTGTGTGTGTGTGTGTGTGTGTGTGTGTGTGTATGTGTGTGAGCTTGTTTGTGCGTGTGTGCGTGCGTGTATGTGTGTGTTTGTGGAGGTGGGGTGGGGATGTGCGCGTGGTGTTTGTGTGTGTGAGTGTGTGTGAGTGTGTGTGTTTGTGTGTGTGTGTGTGTGTGTGTGTGTTAGTGTGCTTGTGCGGGCGATATGATATGATACCTTCGGACTGCCAGGAATGCTTTTAGCAAATGGACGTCTTCAATGGCGGAGAAACTTGTACCCGAGGTTTCCTTCCAGTCAAAGGAGCATATGGAAGAGGAGCAGAGAAGGAGAGGCACAACAGAGACAAAGGAGCATGTGGAACAGGAGCAGAGAAGGAGAGGCACAACAGAGACAAAGGAGTATATGGAACAGGAGCAGAGAAGGAGAGGCACAACAGAGACAAAGGAGCATATGGAACAGGAGCAGAAAAGGAGAGGCTCAACAGAGACAAAGGAGCATATGGAACAGGAGCAGAGAAGGAGAGGCACAACAGAGACAAAGGAGCATATGGAACAGGAGCAGAGAAGGAGAGGCACAACAGAGACAAAGGAGCATATGGAACAGGAGCAGAGAAGGAGAGGCACAACAGAGACAAAGGAGCATATGGAACAGGAGCAGAGAAGGAGAGGCACAACAGAGACAAAGGAGCATATGGAACAGGAGCAGAGAAGGAGAGGCACAACAGAGACAAAGGAGCATATGGAACAGGAGCAGAGAAGGAGAGGCACAACAGAGACAAAGGAGCATATGGAACAGGAGCAGAGAAGGAGAGGCACAACAGAGACAAAGGAGCATATGGAACAGGAGCAGAGAAGGAGAGGCACAACAGAGACAAAGGAGCATATGGAACAGGAGCAGAGAAGGAGAGGCACAACAGAGACAAAGGAGCATATGGAACAGGAGCAGAGAAGGAGAGGCACAACAGAGACAAAGGAGCATATGGAACAAGAGCAGAGAAGGAGAGGCACAACAGAGTCAAAGGAGCATATGGAACAGGAGCAGAAAAGGAGAGGCACAACAGAGACAAAGGAGCATATGGAACAGGAGTAGAGAAGGAGAGGCACAACAGTGACAAAGGAGCATATGGAAGAGGAGCAGAGAAGGAGAGGCACAACAGCGTCAAAGGAGCATATGGAAGAGGAGCAGAGAAGGAGAGGCACAACAGAGACAAAGGAGCATATGGAACAGGAGCAGAGAAGGAGAGGCACAACAGAGACAAAGGAGCATATGGAACAGGAGCAGAGAAGGAGAGGCACAACAGAGACAAAGGAGCATATGGAACAGGAGCAGAGAAGGAGAGGCACAACAGAGACAAAGGAGCATATGGAACAGGAGCAGAGAAGGAGAGGCACAACAGAGACAAAGGAGCATATGGAAGAGGAGCAGAGAAGGAGAGGCACAACAGAGACAAAGGAGCATATGGAAGAGGAGCAGAGAAGGAGAGGCACAACAGAGACAAAGGAGCATATGGAACAAGAGCAGAGAAGGAGAGGCACAACAGAGACAAAGGAGCATATGGAACAGGAGCAGAGAAGGAGAGGCACAACAGAGACAAAGGAGCATATGGAACAGGAGCAGAGAAGGAGAGGCACAACAGAGACAAAGGAACATATAGAACAAGAGCAGAGATGGAGAGGCACAACAGAGTCAAAGGAGCATATGGAAGAGGAGCAGAGAAGGAGAGGCACAACAGAGACAAAGGAGCATATGGAACAGGAGCAGAGAAGGAGAGGCACAACAGAGACAAAGGAGCATATGGAACAGGAGCAGAGAAGGAGAGGCACAACAGCGTCAAAGGAGCATATGGAAGAGGAGCAGAGAAGGAGAGGCACAACAGAGACAAAGGAGCATATGGAAGAGGAGCAGAGAAGGAGAGGCACAACAGCGTCAAAGGAGCATATGGAAGAGGAGCAGAGAAGGAGAGGCACAACAGAGACAAAGGAGCATATGGAACAGGAGCAGAGAAGGAGAGGCACAACAGAGACAAAGGAGCATATGGAACAGGAGCAGAGAAGGAGAGGCACAACAGAGACAAAGGAGCATATGGAACAGGAGCAGAGAAGGAGAGGCACAACAGAGACAAAGGAGCATATGGAACAGGAGCAGAGGAGAGGCACAACAGAGACAAAGGAGCATATGGAACAGGAGCAGAGAAGGAGAGGCACAACAGAGACAAAGGAGCATATGGAACAGGAGCAGAGAAGGAGAGGCACAACAGAGTCAAAGGAGCATATGGAACAGGAGCAGAGAAGGAGAGGCACAACAGAGACAAAGGAGCATATGGAACAGGAGCAGAGAAGGAGAGGCACAACAGAGACAAAGGAGCATATGGAACAGGAGCAGAGAAGGAGAGGCACAACAGAGACAAAGGAGCATATGGAACAGGAGCAGAGAAGGAGAGGCACAACAGAGACAAAGGAGCATATGGAACAGGAGCAGAGAAGGAGAGGCACAACAGAGACAAAGGAGCATATGGAACAGGAGCAGAGAAGGAGAGGCACAACAGAGACAAAGGAGCATATGGAACAGGAGCAGAGAAGGAGAGGCACAACAGAGACAAAGGAGCATATGGAACAGGAGCAGAGAAGGAGAGGCACAACAGAGACAAAGGAGCATATGGAACAGGAGCAGAGAAGGAGAGGCACAACAGAGACAAAGGAGCATATGGAACAGGAGCAGAGAAGGAGAGGCACAACAGAGACAAAGGAGCATATGGAACAGGAGCAGAGAAGGAGAGGCACAACAGAGACAAAGGAGCATATGGAACAGGAGCAGAGAAGGAGAGGCACAACAGAGACAAAGGAGCATATGGAACAGGAGCAGAGAAGGAGAGGCACAACAGAGACAAAGGAGCATATGGAACAGGAGCAGAGAAGGAGAGGCACAACAGAGTCAAAGGAGCATATGGAACAGGAGCAGAGAAGGAGAGGCACAACAGAGACAACACACAAAAAATGGAGAGAAATAATGGAGAGAGAAGGAGGAAGAAAATAAAGGGGTGGAGATAAGGAAGAAGTAGAGTGAGATAAGACAAAAAGGGGTGGAGAGAGAAGGAGGAGAACAAAAGGTGCGAGTAAGACTGGAGGAGGGGGGGGTGCGGGGGGGGGGGGGTGGGGGGGCGGGGGGGTGCGCGGGAGCCGATGAACGTAGGAAACGTAGCTTTTCTCGCCAAACACAGTTTTCTCTGTCAGACTGAAGAATTAAGTCTTACGTATTACTCTTTCACCCTCGTCAATTTCTTATGCTTATTATAATGCTTGTTATCCAAATATTGGTGTTAGCTGTTAAACATCGTTTGAAAATCCATATACAGAACTCTGTCGAGATAGTGAACAAGAGGAGGCAGTACTGAAAAAAGTTGAAACTCGTCTATCGGCGACTTAACACCAGGTGAAAATAAACACGCCATCGACTCGCCTACATCTGTCGTCGGAAAAGTTTGTGAGTTTTCGGGGAGGCTTTTATTGGGTGCGAACAGATGTAACCTCGGAAGTTCTAGGTCAGGAGGATACGCGATTATCTCTACCAGTTGGTGTAGACCCTTCCAGATCCCTCAAATTAGGGTGGATGAAGAGTGCGAATTGGATGAGGAAGTGGGGCCGCAGGTGTTGATGGACCGAAACGATCTCAGACAGAGTAGTTTCGAACTGTAAAACGACACGTCGTTAACAGACTGGCCGTAAGTGCAGAATCTTTTAGAGTTAGCGGTCGTCCCATGACTCAGGCATTGCATCTGCTGAAAAGCTGCATTTCAAGCTTCCTGGATTGAATAGTCACACTGCAAAACAAGATTTACCAGAAATCCTGTGAACTCTGCCTGCCTGCCTGCCTGCATGCATGCCTGCCTTCCTGCATGCCTGCCTTCCTGCCAGCCTGTCTGTCTGTCTGTCTGTCTGTCGGTCTGTAGGTCGGTCTGTCAGTCGGTTGGTCGATCGGTCGGTCTGCCGGCCTGTCCATCCAAAAATCTTATCTTTCTTATGTTTAATTTTCGAAGTTTTGTCCTTTCCTCCAATCTGTCGTATTATAAGTCTGCATAAGTGTCTTAAATCGCCATGATCTACAAAAATTATGCCATGCGCAATTCTCTCAATCCTCTCTCCACCCCAAGCCCTTCCCCACAGCGAGGTCTAATTCCATGTCTGATGCCAATCCCGCTGTTTCCGGTGCTGTTGGAGCACCTTTTTCTTGCAGCGGCAAGGCAGGTAGCCTACTGCATGCCTTTGCGACCATTCCAGGCTGGAACGGCTGGCTGCTGTGTAAATGCTTGAAAGACAGCGTGGAAGCAAGCGGAGGCATCCTACACCTTGCGCCATCTTGACAACCTGCCCCGAAATAGCAGAAGAAAACATGGCAGACACGGCCCAGGAGGCTGTGGGAGCCAGATTCGAAGATAAGCAGGGAGCGCTGGAATCGATCCCTCCACGAGCCTATGTTCACAAACATGCCGCAGTTAGTTGCGTCCGATTATAACGTCAGATTTTCTACTGAGAAGTGTCCTACGTGACACATGTGTGGTAAAGTACATTCTCTCTCTCTCTCTCTCTCTCTCTCTCTCTCTCTCTCTCTCTCTCTCTCTCTCTCTCTCCTCTCTCTCTCCTTATCTCTGGCTGTCATCTATTCATTAGCCGCTCCCTTCCTCTCTCCCTGGCTGCAACAACCAAATGGACGTCTAGCTGGTCCCCACGGAGTCAGCCCTCAGGGCAGCCGGTGTCGCAGGATATTTCGGAACCGGACGAATGGGAACCATTCCGATTTATCCTGGCCCTGGTGGCAGGATTTTTCGGAACCATTCCGATTAATCCTGACTCTAGTGGCAGGATATTTAGGAACCACCAGGATATTTCGGAACCGTCTAGAAGGTCATTAGCCGACATACATTTGTGACTTTACGACTTTTTCTAAACAGATTTTGATGAGTTTCTCACACTTTGATGAGGTAGTGCAATAAATCTCTTCTCACCTACCTGTTCATCTCTTTTATGATGCATTCACGCACAGAAGGCCCACATGGCTTCACTAATATTCTGTCTGCATCATTCCGTGTCAAAATGCACTGAGTTACAACTCACTGTACTCCAGCGTGTGAGTTTTGAATTACAAATAAAAAGTGTACCAAGTGTAAACTCTGATTTGAAACCTTCTAGAAACTCAGAAAAACATACGAAAGCATCTAGAAGGTGGTTCCGAAATATCCTGGTGGTTCCAAAATATCCTGCCGCCAGGTGCGGGATAAATGGGAATGGTTCCGAAATATCCTAGGATTTTTGGGAACCGGTTCCGATTTATCCTGGTTCTGAAATGTTCTACGACACCGGCCCACAGACCAGCCGGCCCAGGCTGTCACGACCTTCCTGGCCCCTTTACTCTATCTCCATGATTAATCGTCAACATTGGAACACGTGTTTTACCATTAGAATGAGCTTCCGGTTCTGGTAAATATGTCCATCCCTTTAAAAGTGGTTGCTTATGCATGCTTGGGGAGACCCGCCACCATCAGGGTTATGGGAACATCGTTCCACCACGGCCTACTGAGTTCTGAATAAAGAATCCACGCACCAAGAACTCGCTCGCATCTTGCTTCCTACGGGAACCGCACCTGCACCTCATCACATCGACAGGGCCGGACCCAGGGGGGGGGGGTTCCCGGGGTTCCGGAACCCCCCCCCCCCCCCCTAGAAAAAGCATGTACCTTGGTTTGAGTTTTTTTATAAATATTTTTTTGTGTGTGTCTCCAAAAACAATGCTGCTCTTACCCCTCAAAACAAGGCCCAGAATGCACCAGATTGCACAGATTTTAACCGTTTTTCAAAAAATTTCCGGGGGGGGGCATGCCCCCGGACCCCCCTAGTTTGCGCGCCTGCTTCGCAGGCGCGCGCTCGTGGCTTCGCCACTTCGCTGATTTGTCCCCCCCAACCAAAAAGGAACCCCCCCCCCCCCCACAACTCATTTGGTCCGGCCCTGCATCGAAGAAGTTTCTTTGGTGTACTGGCTGAGTTGAGGCACTGCCTTGAGGAAGAAGAGCGAGAGAACAACGGTACAGGTGCCCTAAAGATCCATCTTCGCTGGGGGATACATGCGCCACTCGATACAGGGAAGGCTGATTGTGAGGGGATTGGTGGGAGTTTTCTGGGGCTGTGTGTCATCACCAGAAGATGCTGGCTCTCGCCTCAGATACAGGACACCCCAGCCCGCAAAGAGAAAGTCTTGTGTCAATCCCAGATGTTTCTATTCTTCGCTAAGTATGGGATTTTTGACGACTGTTCATGCTCAACCAACCAAAATTCTTGCGTGGACTTTGGATTTTGAGGCTGACAAGTCTAATAGTTATTATTGGTCGTCTTTAACACTATTTTACACAGAGCAGTAACGCTGCTTGCATACTGCTTAGAAAGTTAACAAATGAAAAAGTACTTTCAAATGTGCACTCTCTTTCCTCTGATGCACACACCATCATGTTGGCTTACGTTATGTGAAACTAGACGGCAAATGTATCGAATTACTTAAGCATTTGCGGAAGTAAAGTTCCAAAAGACCTAAACCTACATGTTCATTTTATATAGGAGAGAACTTCAAAGTCACATGCACTTACATGACTGCACCTCCAGATACCGGCGAAGTGTGAAGTTTGGTACGTCACGTAATGAAAAAGACAGAATTCTCGTGAGAGGGATGCCTCAGCGAGCTGCCCCACCCACCCATCAGCATCCAATCACAGCAGCTGCCTCAGCAGCATCCGAAGGCAAATATGTAGGGCACCAAGCCGCCATGTCTGGCAGACTGGGCAGTGCACCAGTACCGAGCTTCAGGCGAAGAGAAACTGTTGTCACAAGTGGCCGACGTGCTCAGTCTGACAGCTTTAGCACGCAATTAACTATCTAGGTGACGAGGGAAACAGAGGCTAGCGGTTGCCAAGAATTTGCGTTTTTGCAGTTTTTCTTTGTTTACACTCCATGGTTTTTTTGTTGTTGCAAGAACGTCAGATTTCTTTGAATATCAGTCTAAAATTTTGCATTTGTTAGCATAAGTTGCTCACCCTGCATAATATGAATTTAGGCAATTGCGATTTTTGTCGGATCGTTTATATAGTTTTCTTAGATTCATTAAAATAATTATCTTTGCCTATACAAAATAGAAGATGATTCAAGATTTTGCAGTAAGTTTAATGACACCGTTTTTAGAAACAAGGGGGGAATTTAGTTCATTTTTAATTTTGTTTTCAGCAAACCTTTACTTTAATCAAAATGTATGCAACTAGAAAACTATATTTGACTCTAATTGTCGTCAACTGAAACAACAAATCGAAGTACGATCGACAAACATTGTGCACATTCAAAGATATCGAGATCAATTTTGTTTTAATCTGTCAAATATTGATAAGCGTGCCAACCAAAGTTCTACTGTTAGATTCCCTTTCTTACACACATATCCAAGAGAAGCGCAGTTCATGCAAGATGTGACGGCTGCGAGTATATCAAACCAAGGCTGGGTATTCACTCTGAAAAATGATTCACCCGCTGAGACTGCATTAGATTTTGCGGCAAGCTCCATTCGACGTGGCGCTTGTTTTCTCGCGATAAAATGTGTTGGTCTACTGCCTGCAGTTTGTATCAAAACCAGCAACTGGGAGATCTTCAGGTTGGCATGCCTCAAGCCTCCACTCGAGTCAGCTGCACTGCTGTGCTGCTCTCGGAATGCGACTGTGCTCTCGCACTCCCTCAGTTCTGCAGAGAAAGCGGTTTACTGGTCCTCAAAGCATGATATGTTTTACCCATCATCATTGTCAAAACAGGGACAGTCTGAGACGACGATGAACCGATGTGGCCCTGTCTCATCAGTTACACATTGAACGGAGCTTATCATCACGAGAATAGAAAGCAAGGCACATCAGGCGTCTTGCGTTGAGGCCACACAAACACGAATCTGTGTCTGACAGCCATCTCAATGATTCCGTCCATCAACGCACCAGCTTTTTCACCCTCAACGCGACTTATTTGCGGCGCCAAAAGAAGCAGTAATTCCTGCTACTTGGAGACTGGAACACTCGTCCTCTCTTCTTTGCCTTCTCTGGCAGCATAGCTCTGCCATGTTCACGAAGAGAAAACGATTTCATGGCTTGAAGTCGTAGGAAGATCTTTTTACTTGTATGAATGCTCTGCCCTGTTTCAAGGTGTGAAACGATGCCGTTGTGAAGTCATGCCCGCACCGAGCCACCTTGCTGATAACACCGTGAATCTCCTCGGCACTTAAGTCATACAGACACGGAGGTGAAATGTTCCTTCTCTTGAGCTCCAGGTTCTATTTGCACAGCAAAGGCCCTTTCTAGCGACTTGCTCACACTCCTGTTCAACATGAGACTTGCTTAAAGCTTTACTGTTGTTTCTGCTTGCACGAATAAAATATGCATAGTTCTAAAAGCCTCTCGATGAGAAATCGAATGTAAATTGGAATTAAGAATCTTACAAAGAGGGTTAGCATGGATGTGAGGAGACTTGCACTTGTAGCGAACTGCAGCAGTTTGCATTCATTACCTCTTCAGGCTCGGTTCCAAGCTCTCCTTTTCCCTTTGCGTCGCAGATCGCCTCCCACACGTAACCCCGCGCTTAGCAAATGTCTTCTTCATTTGAGATAGCTGTTTGTCTTCATTTTGTTGCCACGTAGGAAAACTTCAACAATTTTAGTACCTCTCAATGCACATAAAAATATTTTAACCTGATTTTAAAGAGAGAAGAATTTCTGTTTTTGGTCTTTGGAACTTATGCCATGATTTACGTTGCTCTTGAAGGAACGCAATTTCTGTTATGTGCGACATGTTCTTCATTTGAGATAGCTGTGTGTCCTCCTTTTCTTGCTTTGTCGGAAAACCTCAAACATTTGAGTAACGCAACTTTCGGGCACTTCATTACTGCAGGTTAGAAAACCGACTACAAACAGAAGCAAGGATAAAGGCAAGGACATTCGATTTTGGACTAATACTTTGTCACCCGTGTGCTCGAATCGAGTACTTTCCCCCCTGCCATCGAGCACTTCAATGTTTGTTCTTGCACCATCTCAAGTTTCTCGAGAGCATGTAACCTGGCTGCATACGAATGCACCAGTTAACTTTTCCCAGTTTTTATCCTCGGCCTTCTAGCTAACTCTTTTTATTTCTGGGCGATAAGAAGCACTGTGAATAAAAGCTCTTTGTTTAAGGAGGCAAGACTAAAAAGGCTGCACACCTTTGAGCTCTTGACTAGCTGGCCCCGAACGAAGGCTGACCGAGCGCTCAAATGTTTCGTCAGATACCTCGTAAAGTCAACCATTTGATCCAAGGATCAGGAGGATGAAGTGCACAGTATAGTGAGGCCAATTCGTAGGGGAAAATAGGCATATAAATCACAAACCTCAGCCCCTTTACCCAAGGAAAGCAAGAAAGCAAGCACGAAAGAAAGAAAAGAGAGAAAAGGGTACGAAAAAGAATGGACTGCGAAAGAAAAGCAGAACAAAAACTGCTCCCAAGAAACAGATAACAAGCTGAAAGTTTGTCTCCGTATTTCCAAACAATCAGTCAAAACATCATGCTGAGGAAACGATTATCTCATTGGTCAATCTACGTTGATCCAGTTAAACTATTTGACCAGAGAAATTGCTTGTCTGAACACAGTCCGAATGCCACATACAGTATCGCTGCCAAATTCTAAATATTGGGAAAAGTATTCGTCCAATTGTTACTCAAAGATGTTTTTTAAGAAACTTTGGTGGTGCTTTGAAAATTAGGACTGGTAGTTTCTCAGATTTTTTACGTAAACGATGTATGATACATTTTACAATATGAGTTATATTTCATCCCGCTACAAGTGAAAAGAATCGCTCAATTACAGATAAGTGAAAACTCAATAAGAGAATCTTAGTAATATTTCTGTGCATCTTAGGTTCTAATCCGACAATGACAGGACAAAGGCTTCATTTTCATTAAATGTATTTGTAGACAGTTCAAACACCAACACGTATTTGTTAAACCAGTAGATATAACTGAAGTCGTGTATACAACCCTAACATCCATACACGTGATCCTTTCCTCTTCTACCGTCAAACTTAAAAAGGAAATTGGTCCAAACGGTGCTGCATTTGACAGAAAAGGATCATGAAACTTTGCTGGTCGACATATCTTGCATTTCGTGAACGCAAAAATAAAACCAGTACAACCCAAACATTACCTCTTAGTTCCTTCAAACAGTCGTGCACAGATGGTGGAACGCAAGAAAGATTGTATGATGGCTCTCGTGCATGTGGAAGACACCGAAATGGGTTTTCTGAGCACCTTGAGATGAAAAACAAAGGATCTTGGTCGAAAAACAGTGTACATCTCTGGCGTTGTTTTGCATGGAAAATGGTTGTTGAAAGGCCTGGAACTGTGAGACCTGACCCCCACTGCTAGCACCTGAGAGCTCCCCTCACTCACGCCAGCAAGTGCTCTCCCCTTGAGTGTCTCCTTTAGAACCAATTACCTCCCCTGTCTTCACCTCCGGAGGACGTCCCGAACTTGCCAGGGAAGCAGCTTAATTGCCACCGTAAGCGAGAGGAAAGAAATCATCAGCTTCTCTTCTCACTTTTAAAGGCGTATTTTGTTTTTCTGTTCCGGGGTCCACGTCTCTTTTCCACTCTAAGGCAGCGAAACCGTCTGCCCAAAGAAGAGCATGTTGCCCTGTGTGGCCCCTCTTCTAAGGCTGCAGTCAGTGTCGTCATTGCTCACGGTGGTTTCTGTGGAATTCATGAGAGGGGACCTATCCGTACCGAGGAAATCTCTGCACTGTGGAATTCTAGAGCCTCTTGTCGACGAGTACTTCCAGGGCCTCCTGCAAAGAAAACAAAGCTTTGGGAGAATGGATGGCGCCTTCCACTCTTCCATTCTCAACGATATCTGTGCTCTTCCAATCTTCCAGACAAATGCACAGTCTCTTGGAGCCGTGAACGAAAAACAAAGAAACATTGCAGTCACAGCGTTTTTGGCTGCCTGACTTGGCGTCTTCAGCACTTGAAGAACAAGATCATTCTTCATGCCGCTGGCACACACTGAAATGTCTTTGGCCGCTAGAGTGATTATCAGTTGTTATTCCTCGTTACGCCCACACATTTACTTCTGAGATGCTTATATTTACTTGTGTTCTGCTCCTGGCAAAGAGGAAAAGCTGAGGGTTGAGAGAGAGAGAGAGAGAGAGAGAGAGAGATATGTAACTTCATTGTTTGGTTATAAATCAAGTAAAGTCGTAAGATCGAGTCAAACTGTAAGATCAGACGGTAGGATCAGAAGTAATGATTTGAAATAAGGATCATTTTAGCTTGTAAGAAGAGAATCAATGTACATGTATATTGGAATTAAAAAACCAGCGAAGTTTTCAATATTCGATTTCGTGACAAAAATATATTTAAGACTGTATTTCTACACCCTGTCATGAGCATACTTATCAATATAATATCCATGCAGGTTTCAAGAACGAAACACCCGACACCTTTGTGTCAAGTCTCCTACATGCGGTAAATATTTTAACTGGCTGCAACGACGCGTACTGAGATTTGACTCCCAGCTAACGCTTATCGGGCGCTACTCAGCCACTTCCCCCCAACCCACATCTCCAATCCCCAACCCTCAGCCCCCCCCCCCCCCCCCCCCCCCACCTCCCACCCCATCCCCCAACCCTCAGCCACTTCCCCCCAACTCACATCTCCAACCCCCAACCCTCAGCCACCACCCCACACCTCCCACCTCATCCCCCAACCCTCAGCCACCTCCCCCCCAACTCCCACATCTAACCCCAACACCTGACCCTGTTACGAATCGAAGGTGCCGAATGGTGTATGCACGTGATTTTGTTTCTACTGTGATTACTTTTAGCATGAGTTGGTGACGTAGTGACTGAGGAGTGTTCAAGTGTGAGTGGATGATCTGATTGATTGTATATTTGCCGAGTGAAAGCGGTGTACGACACTCGAGCAAATGAACACCAGGGATAAGGGTGAGTGGTGCTTTTATCCGTTATCATTCTACATTGTAAATACCGCGGATGTATGATGATTGATAGTGAAGGAATGGATGTGTTAGTTTGCGTTGTTTTCAGGGTTCTTCGGCATGGTAACGAGTCGGTGAAACTCGTACGGAGGCTCGGAGCTCTACTGGCGGGGGCCGGTGTGGAGACTGTCGGCGGGGGCCGCTTGAGCACGTGTAGACAGATTGTCGGCGGGGGCCCACACGTTAGCTTCTTTGAGCCCTGGGGTGTAATTCATGAACGTGGCCTACCAGCATAGTCTTAGACTAGTCTTGGACTACTGCCGCTGGTATCGGACTACTGTCGTAGTCTACATACAATTCATGAACGTGGACTGTCGTAGTCTACAATTCATGAACGTGGACTTTGGTTCAGTCTCGGACTGAACTGCTGACTACGCTGGTCCAAGGATTTGTTGGACTACACACCAAAGTCCGAGACTGCCGCGAAATTAAATGGCCGACCTGTCTACGGTTTGCACAGAAAACGCTGTATTTTGGGACACTAGAAACCCATCCAAAGAAAATGTAAGCCATGAACAGCATTAAATTATCAAAGCTGTATGTTGATTGCATCAATAGGTCGTGAAAGCGCTTACATTTTACAATTGGAAATGCAGGTCGACGATTCTACACGCCGAGCATCCAAGCTTCGCGCACTTCTATTTATAGCTGACGCGCGGACCTCAGCGACACCAGGAAAGATTATAAATACATTGTTGTCCTCGAACCTGCCTGCTGTTGACATTGTGTACAATGCTAGTGTTGTCTGATGCTATGAAAACGATACATTAAAATTGCATCTGTGTTATGAAAACACTGCTCAGATTAAATTGCTTTATTTTTGGTAACTGAGAAAATGTGTGACGATGTACGCCAGGGTTTCACGAGTTTGGTGGGAAAAGTGCGAGCTGAGGCTGGAGTGTGTGTGTGTGTGTGTGTGTGTGTGTGTGTGTGTGTGTGTGTGTGTGTGTGTGTGTGTGTGTGTGTGTGTGTCACTGTGTGTGTATATTTTTCCTCATCAAGACAGATTTTTGTTCCATCCCTTCCTTACTGAATTTCAATGGTTCTCACTTGGAAATCCTGCCATATTGTAAAACTTGATCTTCTGCTGGTTTGCCTCTTGCTGATGAACTTAATAAACGGTGACACACACACACACACACACACACACACACACACACACACACACACACACACTCCAGCCTCAGCTCGCACTTCATTTGTCACCTCCTCCCACGCTGTCCGTCTTCTTTTGTTTGCTTGGCCTGTGTGTATGCTGCTGTTAATATATCCGTATCTTGCTGACACCGCTTTTATGATAGCTACCGATTCTCGCTCCATGAAATCAGTGCTTTTCTTCGAGGTTTTGCTACCGATCATGGCTGACATTTTTGACAGGAAGTTTGAAGCGGTACGCCTTGCACTTCCGCACTGGGCGGAATCCCCGCGAATTCCACCTCATTCTAAAAATAACCCATAGACGAGGTCAATCAGTCCCAGACTTTCAGGTCAACACCCTGTCTGGGTTCGTGAATCGTAGACTCGCTTAGTCCCAGACTAGTCCCAGACTACACGGTAGTCCTAGACTATAAAGTCCAAGACTAGTGCTCTCGAAAGTCCACGTTCATGTATTACACCCCTGGTGTGGGCCGGGGCTGTTCAGTTGTTGAGTGATTGTCTCAAATACACTCATTTATGTATCTGTGATGGTGTTAGTGTCTTTTCTTGTTTATTTTCATTGTGCGGGCTAGGCTAACCTTAGGCCCAGTTAGCTCAGTCCGTAACAAACCCCCAGTTGCAAATCTGTCGCCGATTGCTGATTCCAAACTTCTATCCCCACGCCATCGTAATTGTTTTCTGCTGAAGAACGGAGCTGTTATTTCCGTGTTGTGGACCTGCGATAGGCGCAGAGACTGATTGGAGCCAAAGGGTGTGGGCTGACAGATCGAGGTAGGGAAAAAGGAAGAGTAGATAAGCAGAGCAAAGAAAAGAATGCAAGGGATGAGGATGTACTGAAGAGGGAGGAACAGAGGGAAAACGGAGAGGAGAAAAGAGAAGGAGCGAAGAGACAGTGGAGAAATGCAAAAAAGGCGCGAAGAAATAAAGACAGAGAGGAGGATGGATGCCAAGACTTCAGAAAGTCGAGCTTCAGATTTGTGTCATGGTGTAACAATTGGGTCCCACCCCCTCTGAGGGGAATGAATGCGCTATTGTTTTCCACTACGTGGGAATTCTGTTCACAACAAGCTCGACTGATACCAAGCACTCCACCTGAAATAGGATTTTTTTCCACACAGCAAAGCGATTAGAAAGAGTAAATGAAACCAAGGCATTGAGATCACTGCATGCAGACACTACAGAGAAATGCCATTATGGAGCGTGGAAATGGAATGTCCATAAAAGCATTGGAGTATTGCTGGTGTGGAAGAAAATTAGAATATGAATTAGGATATGCTCGAAAGATTCACACAAGATGTACAGATGCCAACTGCATGGATCTACGCAAGAAGACATTACGTGCACTCTGATACTCAAACTTTCCTTGTCATCTTGTCAAAATATTCGCTGATTCTCTTGTTCCATTGTGAGTTTGCTGGCTGGCGGGCCAGCTTGCTCATGTGTTTGCTTCCTTGCTTGTTAGTTTGCCTACGTAATGGTTATTTTCAAATGAAATCGATACCATATAGTCGCATAGACGTATGACATTCCAAGTTTGGGCAGAAAGACATGTTTTCGGAAACTCTATCGTATATCTCCTGGAGGGCTTCAACCCTGCATGGAAAAAAATGCAACATTCACGCGTTGGCAGCACCATGTGCCTTCAGTTCTGCAATATCGTTCTCCTCTCTTGTGCTCGACCAATTACCGTGGTATCTGCACAGAGTACATCATCTCTTCTAGTGTCATGACAGCTGCAACACAACCCAGACGCAGGGAGACCTACCGAGCCGATGATCTGATGACGGCTTGTGCTCATCATCCTGCAGTCAATCATCTCTTGTGCAAATAGCAGAAAACATAAACTCAGCACGAAAGCCCGTGTCGAACTACGTGCTGAAGCAATTACAGAAATCGTTGACGTCAGACACCAAGTCAACCACAATGCCAGAGTGCTCTGTTTATGTCGATGACAGATGATGAGAGCGCTATGCTCTAGGTCGATGTTAGATAATGAGGAAGATGTTGTTGCAGAACCCTGAGGGTAATCGAGCTGGTCCTGGCTCAAATAGAAAATAGAAAATCCATCGCCTTGGCTCCCATTGAATTACCTTGAAACGGCAGAATGCAGGTGGAGTAACCACGTCTTCAAGGGGTAGCGGCGTCGTATTTACGTCTCTGATCCTCCTTGAGTTGAATCAGCTCAGATTAAAAACGAACTCTTCAACATCCTTTTCCTCTGTCCCAGAGTCTTGTTTCAAGCGACGTCCAAACAAGACCCCACCATAAAACGTTTTAGAGTGGAAACGAGTTCTACAGACTCAGGCCCTGCAGTTCCGTCACCTGTCAGAGTTCCTGCCCGAGAGGGTTCTGCACCAGCTCCCGCCCTTCTCCCCCATTCTTATCTCATTAGGCCACGTGCAGAGGCGTTTACGTAGAAGATGACAGCCTAACCTTCCTTGCCGGAAATTGCCGACAATTACCGAGTCTGCTGTGTGAATCTGGACGTGCCACATGTTCCAAGCTCGCCCTTTCTGCAGTTGGTGAGAACCACACGCAGGCAGGGCGGATCAGTTCTTTTTTCTTCTTTTTTTGGGGGGGGTCCAAACTTTTTTTAGGAGGGGGGGGGGGGGGTCCGGGGGCATGCTCCCCCGGACAATTTTGAAAACCAGGATGCAAAATGGTGCAATCTGGTGCGTTCTGATGATGATCATTGCCAGTTTCAGCAGCAGATTTTATTACTGAAGAATACCCCAAAAATTGACACTCAAAGTAAAACTTTTTTATGTTGGGGGGGGGGGGGGGTTGTTTTCGGAAACCCCAGAACCCCCCCCCCCCCCCGCCCCTCGTTCGCCCCTGACACGGAAGGAAAATGTTGGGCAGATTCTTATCCTAAACCTGACCTCTCCCTAGGACGGCAACATGATGAAAGTTCGACAAGAATGTTCTTGAAGTGCGTGCTTTTCCTCAATAGGTGCAGACAAATGATTGCGTGATAAACCACCGCGCATTGTGAATACAGCTGACCTTAGTTTGCTTGTTTCAGTTTTGTATTTGCGCTTAAGGTTCTTTTTATCATAACGTGTTTCTTTGTCGCAGTCAGCTTTCTTTTTCGCCTGCCCTAAATATTTAAGTATTTCCTCTTCTGCTTAACTCTCACCCATGGTTTGACTGCTGACGACTCAAACTGCAAATGCCGCCTGGTCCGGAAAAGAAATGCCCTTATAAGACAATTAGAATATAGACCATATTGTCCTGTGCAAGTAAGTACATTCTGCGGGAGAATTCATTCAAGCTAGTTGATTGAATGTTTGTAAAATTCCTCTAGAGGTATATGTAGTGGGTTTGAAATAGTCAGTCATTCAGAGGCTAGAAAATGGATGAACGTCAAGGTGATCAGTGTTCATTCCTTCAACGAACTGCAAGCTTGGCGTTTTAATGGAATTCCCAGGGATACCAAACGTCTTTCTGCCTTCTTATTCTGTCTGGATCCTGCAGCCTCCAGGTCAGTGGTATTTGGACCCGCATTCCCCTCGCTCGCTCCACATTCTCTTGAAGGCCGTCCGCCTGAGGCTGTTTGCCGCAGCTATCGCCTCCTGATTCCCATGGGCCTCCTGGCATTTCTGCAGACGGCCGCAGCTCCTTTCACCGCCACCGCCCACGCCCCTGTCTCGCGTCCCCTAGGTGCAATCAATGGAGCGTGAACTCTGTGTAAGGCGAGGTAGCCAGGGTTTGGGGCCTTCTTCAGAGAAGGCAAAATGCAGGCTGTCGAGGGAGAAAATGAAGACCATGTGAAGAATTTTGAAGTCCATCTTGGAGTTTCTCTGATATGTCTGTATTGAAGGAGACAGGAATAAGTGCTATGTTTTTTATATCTGTGCAGAAAAGAAAGTTCGTTCAATTTGTCTAGCATTCTCTCTCTCTCTCTCTCTTTCTCTTTCTCTCTCTCTCTCTCTCTCTCTCTCTCTCTCTCTCTCTCACACACACACACACACACATATCGTTCACTCTCGGGCCAAGTAATATTTCATTTCCATCAAGAATTTATCTTAGTCGAATATTATCAACTTTGTCTCAAGAAGTGGGCGCTCGATCTAACGAAAGAGAAACGCTGACGCAGAGCGTGAAGTTCAATATGTGTGTAAGTGTGTGCGCGCGCGCGCGTGTGTGTGTGTGCGCGCGCGCGCGCGCGCGTGTGTGTGTGTGTGTGTGTGCGTACTTGTGTGTATGCATGTGCCTATTAATACAGAGTATCTGTGTCTTCCTTCGTAGACAAACAAAATAATCCAGTCGTTTCAGTCCAATCTGATTTATTGATAAAGTAGCCGCTTGACAAATTCCCAGCAAACCTTGACAGACTAATCGTACATATTTCTTTGATACTGAACACCATTTCCAGAGTAGTCATTCATTCTTCTCGTGTGGCTCTCGTGTTTGCGGTATTAAATAGTACACAGCCACTTCTCGCCAAGGTCATCAAGCCAAGGCCAGGTAACAACCTGTCAAGGTCACGTCCTGTCTGGGAACCCCCATGGAGAGGGCGATGGAGACGGCACATGCTGTCAGGGTCAACGGGGCTGACCTGGAAGAGAAGGGGTGGGGGAGGAGCTGGCAGACTGACAGTGGCTGTGGTGTGATGTTTCTGGCCGATAGCCTTTCATGTTGTGCCCAGTGGTTTTGGACTAGAAACCCAGGCAAGCTCAGCTTGAAGGAGCTCTTGTTTAGAAAAGGAATGTTTTTCTGTATCGCCATGATCTGTCTCCTCGTCTTACCCTCCCACCCATCTTCAAAAGCTCTTCCCTTGCTCCTGTGATTGCAGACCCAATGGAGACTCAGTTGTAGTGAGCCCTACAGCTTCGTGGAGCATCATGCGCTGACAACCACAAGCATTAAACTGATGAACGCTGGGTTTGTCCGTTTTCCTTTCACTCGGATTTTTATCAAGCCTAGACAGAGTCCATGATATTACTGTCGTAATCAAGGGAGCTAGGTAGACGAGTATTTTCCTTTTTATTTGTCTGTACAGTTTTCCTTTGTCGAGTTTGTGGTCGCCCCTTTTTTAATAACAATTATTGACATTGCACTGACGAAAAGCATCCCTTTACTTTCCTTCGCCTAGCATTTTCAGTAGCATGAATATCATATTTATTTAAGAAGACCTTAACCACATGACTTTGGCAATACATCTTTCTCCATGGGCACATGCAGGAGAGCAGTTTAAACGGCGTTATGAAACGTCTGTCTCTGTACATGTACATGGCTTGACCCATATGGCATGGCATGCATCATTACGGAGACAAACGAGGATGCAGGTATTACACCGCTCAGCTTTTACAATGTATATGCAGGTGCAATCCACTTTAAATCCCAAAATGCGTGCGTTACAGCTCACGGGGTATTTCCGTACTGAAGGTTTAAACTCCATAATCTTCGTCTCCCGCGGGTTGGTTCTCGGCTAGGCAGAATGCCGCGGACTGCTCTGCTCCTCAGATTGTTCAGAACGAAGTGGTTGTATCGTGTTGTAGCCATTGTCACAACAACCGGCACCTGAAGTGTGCATGAGCCCCCCGTGTACCAACAGATCAAGGAGAGAATTATTACAAACAGCAATGTAGGGACGTGCCCAATCTATAGAGTGAGTATAGATCTTGCAAAAATGATAGGGATTCTCCCAATAATCTCCATTTCAGGGAAGATTACTGACGAGGACTGTCGTCAGGCAGGCAAGCAGGCCAGAAAACTGAGAACCACGAATGGAAGCTACCAAAAGGGATACACACTTTCTTTTGAAGATCAACAGAGGTGGGGAGATTCTAGCAAGTCCGAGCACCATTGCACACCATTGTCGTTTATGTAATAGGTGGCCTCGTTGACCTTTGATGCTTGAACCACGTGCTAGGTTCGTGCTTCAAACGCATGATCTTTGCAAACAACGACGAATCCTTCAATTTATTTCGAATCAATCGTGTTACGATTTTTAGAATACTGAATATAGCCAGAAATCCACAACAGTTTACTGAAGATGTGTGAAGCTTTTTCCCCGCATTCAGCATTTATAGGCACTACGTGTTCTAATTATAGAACTGTTTTAAAGTACCGAGACATGTACGTAGTACATTCTTGAGATTTGACACTTACGTTCGTCGGACTATCAAAAGCTGACCCACGCATTGTGAGGCCAAGTACATGGGAGGTGTTCTAGGACACGATTTCGCCACAGGGGGAAAGCACTCTGGTCTCTCCTCAAAGACGACCATGTTGTTTCAGGCAGCAGGAAAAACGATGCAGCAACACGGGCGCTGTTGACTTGCGCAGTGGCTGCGAGGCTTCAGCGTTTGTCGAGACACCTGCCTCCTCAGGCCCCGTGTGCCTGACACGCAAATTGAGTTCATTTATTCCCGCTCTCAGCCAGCAAGAGTTCTGCACCAAGCCTTGTCTCTTTCTGAGGCAACTCCCATGATGAGCTGGGAGAGAAGCGCAGGCAGGGATCTTGGGCCTTTCAGTAGGACAGTGAAGGGGAGGCAGCTGTTGGGACTACTCCTGTCTAATACGGAAGTCAACAGACCACACATAACCCATGACATAGAAAGGGTCTGAGGTTTTTTTCCACTCACGATGGACAATGTTCCACATGTCCCCTCCATTTTGTACACACAGGATATCTGTACCTTCCATGCACAAGATGACCTGCTAACTTCATTGAGAGCCATGCAGTCCAGTTATTAACTGTGCAGATTTGCCTGGTGTTGTCGTTTGATATTATTAGCTCATTTCGTTCGTCATGTGTTTTTCCTGTAAACTGCATGTGCTTGGGAGGTCGTTGAAGTTATTGCAAACTTGTCAGCTCGCATGTAATAGCTCCATTTCCACGAAAGCAGGCAAGTAATTTTTCTGTTATTTTCTAATATCTTCTATTCCGTTCGGTGTAAAACCATTCTTATATTCTAATCTGTTCTGTTGTATCGTTTCGTGTCAGGTTGCATTCCTTTTTGTCCTGTATGTTTCGTTTCTGTTGCTTAATGCTCTGTTCGATTCGGTTCGGTTTTGCTCTGTTCGTAACTGTTCTGCACTGACCCTCTGTATTGGCATTATGCGATTTTCCAGACACATAGTTTTAGGATTTCGAAAACCTACCAAGCAAGCAACCAACCAACCAACCAGCCAACGAGCCAGCCAACCAACCAACCAACCCAACATAACCCGACCCAACCCAACCCAACCCAACCCATCCCATCCCATCCCCATCCAACCCAACCCAACCCAACCCATCCAACCCAACCCAACACAACCCAACCCAACACAACCCCACCAAACCCAACCCAACCCAACCCAACCAACCAGACAAACAAACAAACAAACAAACAATTGAGTTTACAAACAATTGGAAGAAAAGAGAATACTTGGAGAAAACAACTCGTCACAAATGAAACCACTGAAAAACTTTCAAGAGGGTGTCGAAGAAAATAGATGGCGTTGGAACTATCTTCTTCGAGAAAGGAAAGAGGTTCACTCAAATCCTCTTTGGTCGAGACTTTAATGACCACAATCACTGCCTTCAGATGATGATGGTGCATCAATGAAGCTGTCAAGACGTCGTTAACTGGACACGGCCAGACAATGCAAGTCTGAGGCAGACGATCTCTTAATTGCCGGTTCTTAGTAGTGAGAATGACGGGGGCAGTAAATTGGCGGTTTCCCGGGGTTTGAAGCTTGGGGTGATGTGGTACGAATGATAGGTTGGAGTGGAGAGGACGATAAAGCTGACAGCAGGGGGGACCTAGAGCGACATGCCCCAGCAGCAGAGTTCCCCACCTCTGCAGGGAAGCCTCCTGGACACTGGACGGGCAGACGGCCACACATCGCCTGGCTGAGCGTCTCCTCCTCACGAAGAGCGGAAGTCTGGAAAGCGAACAAGTCCCCTTGCTGACAACCTTTCAGTGAAGACATCTGTGTAAAGAAGCAGCAGATATTTAATATGAAAAGTATTTGATTAAGTAGAAATAAAGAAGAAAAAAATTCCCGTGACTAGTATGCGAAAGAGGAATTACACAGTATATGTCACGACTACTGTTCTTGGCTTTTCTCGCAACCGTGTTCCTGCTTCACAAAAATTCGGTTGGCAAGCAAGATCTCGAGGTAGTCAACACCTGATAACTGCCGAATACCCGTGCCAAGTGTGGTTCCATGCCTTATGTGAGACTGTCACATGAAGAACATGAAATTAAGTAAGTGTGCCAACGAGATTACAAATGTATACTTACAAGGGTGAAAAAAAGAGAGAAAAAAGTGAAACAAACGAATCTCTTACTATTTGTATCCCTTTTTAAAACTATCCCAGACTGATGATCTGCAGATCATATTCCAGCTCCCAGCCTCCAGAGAGTCACATATCGG
>JAWQFJ010033328.1:35000-50293 GCA_034096865.1 Theodoxus fluviatilis
CTTGTAAACATGTCAAAATTTAGTGCTCCTTGAAGCAAATCACAGACTTTTTCAAATCAAAGCTATTACTGGCATGTAAAGTGACTCTCTCTAAAGGCCATCATAATCGGGATATCGTCCTTGTTTTTTGCATTTATAATCATTTCGAAAACATTTATTTTGCATGGTGTCTCTCCTTGTGCTTAAACTTCTACAATCACCCTCATCATAGGATACTCAAAACACGAAGATTGCCGTATTACTTTAAAATTCGTTTTGATTTTTGTTCACTTAATGCATAACACTACGTTGGTGGTAGCAAGACACCAGTTTCATCCACACAAAGGCTTGACCTCAGAAAAATGCCTGCTCGTAATAAACGATTCGCAACTTTTGAATTCTACATTGAACACAACAAGCTCTACCTGTGTCTTTGCCTCTGTCTTTCTGTCTTTCTCTGTCTCTCTTTCTTTCTCTGTCTCTCTCTCTCTGTCTGTCTGTCTGTCTCTCTCTCTCTCTCTCTCTCTCTCTCTCTCAGCGCCTGGGGGTCTCTGAACCCTCAGCTGACCTAGGTCGCCACGGTGTGAGGTTATCGGGGCGTGAGAGGCGAATGGTGTTGAGGGGGTATTCCTCAAGCGAAAGCAGGGGCTTGTAGGAAGAGAGGCGGGGGATGGGCGGGACGGGAGGGGGGGGGGGGGGTAACGGGATGGGGGGTGGGGGGGGACGGGATGGGGGGTGGGGGGTGGGGGGGACGGGACGGGGGTTGGGGAGGACGGGAGGGGGGTTGGGGAGGACGTGAGGGGGGTTGGGGGGGACGGGACGGATAGCGGGAGCCGTGACAGTTTGTGGGTGAGAAGCGCGGTTGGGTTTTTCTGATGTATTTATGTATATGTGACGGTCCAATCAGCATGGCGAAGTAAGCTTCTTCCGCGAAAGTGGACCAATGAAAGTATCTGTGCCGGATCTATTTTTAGGGACCGGCGGATTTTCATGACAGGCCGCATGTCGTGAAAATCCGCCGGTCCCTATAAATAGATCCGGCGTTCGCTGGCATACGAGGATAGGGAAGGGCTTGTAGGAAGAGAGGCGGGGGGTGGGGGTGGGGGACGGGAGGTGGGGGGGGGGGACGGGATGGGGGGGGGGACGGGACGGGGGTTGGGGAGGACGGGAGGGGGGTTGGGGAGGACGGGAGGGGGGTTGGGGGGGACGGGACGGATAGCGGGAGCCGTGACAGTTTGTGGGTGAGAAGCGCGGTTGGGTTTTCCTGATGTATTTATGTATACGTGCCGGTCCAATCAGAATGGCGAAGTAAGCTTCTTCCGCGAAAGTGGACCAATGAAAGTATCTGTGCCGGATCTATTTTTAGGGACCGGCGGATTTTCATGACACGCACGGTAATCTGTAGGGCTTCCCTCCACCCTGGGCCCCACAACGAGCTTATTGTCTCCACACGGAGTGAGAATCTCCTCTGCGTGTCTCCATGGACATAACTGCCTCGTAGACCGGCATCAAGAACAAAGTACGTCGGCAAAGTGTTGGGAGAGGATAGAAAAACAGTACAAAAAGGAGTAGAAAAAAGCAAATAGTTTGAAGACAGAATGATTCATCTTCTGTGACACATCCTTGATATAGTTTTAAAAAACAAAAGTTGACATTCAGTTGTTTCCGGTTCACCACACGGCTGATTCCTTGACGAGATGTGGTGGCTTGAGTACCTCCATGACGCGGAGAGCCAGGCCAGGGGGAGTGTCAAAACGTCCACCTCTTTTGGTAGCGTTTCGCACAATGGACGGGTCAAAGGGTAGAGGTCAGACAAATATCAGCCAACTCTCCTCGAGTATATGGGGTATGAGAAGGATCACTCAGACAGAAAAACCATGGGCAGACTGGGCTCATTAGCCATGGCAGGCAGCCAGTGTAGGGGAGGGACCCCCGATACACGTCCTATGGATGAAGACGGAGATGCAGGACCCCTGTGGTGCCGCCAAACCTCTGCATCACGCAATACGCATCATGATGAATTGCGCGCGGTCAACTTCACACTACTGGTCGAGAGAGGACGTCCCTCAAAAGAGCCTCGTGGCCAGACCCAACACCAGTGAGGAGCAAACTCTATGGCAACAAGGAGAAGCTGCGGAGAACAGCTGCATTTGTGCGGGCGACTGGCGCAATCATCTAGCGATCGACAAGAAGAAGAAGAAGAAGAGTTGTTTCCGGTTATATAATGAATATGACTCTAGGCTAACACTCATGGATTGTTCGTGCCGCCACAAAAAAGGTAATCAAAACCCGAAAGATTGTTATAACCCGATGGTTCTGGTCTTTGTGTCAAGATAAGAGGGCAGAGACAGCCGAGTTCTAAGTTACAGACAGAAACATCATGTGCTTTGAGATCAAATGTCGAAGGCTGCTTGGCTATCTATATCACCGAAGCTGGTGCATGCATGGTATAGTCATGAACCTCGCCACAAATCCTGAGCAGGATCATTTTATGAGGCATTATACAGGGCAAGCGTCCTAAAAACATACGAGGGAAACTATGGTTTGATAGCATCAAGAGATCGACCATCTACAGCCCGGTCATGCTGCCATAAAGGGAATAATGCCTCGAGGGGTGGAGTTCCCTGTAACCCCAGTCCTGCTTGGCAGCCCACCGATCTTCGGTCTTGCGGCAGACTTGCCGTTGGTGCATCAGTCCGATGGATGTATATGGCCTATCAGCCTTTGTAGGCTATGTAACATCAGTTCAAATCGTGTACGATATGCATAGTTAATGGTTGCCTGTCGCAAGCGACAATGGCAAATTCAATATGACTCGCCAAGGCGATACGCGAGCCTCGTTGACAGGGATTGTTGGGACACTGGAAGGCTGCTCTGCAGATGTTTTGAGCTTCAGCCCGTCTTCTTTACATGGCAATGGCGAGTCAGCTCTGTCTAGACCCCTAATTGGTGGCAGTCGCTTTCCTTGTGAATTCCACTACATGACAAACTAACATATATCCTTAATCTAAAACATTACGTGGGAACACTACAGAAACGTTATCTGCCTGTCCCTTAGAAAGTTTTTGTCTCTGCATGAGACATTATGGGATTGGCAGACTTATCTGCTACACGTCAGCGGAAGAATACACGTGCATTATCGAGGTAGCTGATAAGATTGCACGGTATGTGCACGTTTTCAACTAGAGGAAATACCTGGCTTCTTTTCCTTTCATGTTGCACATTGAAGTCGGCATGATTTTTTGGGGTTTGTAGAACGTTTCGAAAGATTCATATCAAGTATGGACGTAGTGCAGATAATCTTTCCCTGTAGTATTTATGCAATATTTCATTGACTCTTTTCATCCATAACTTTGATTGCTTTATTTTTCGGACACTGCGGTCGTAGATCAGCACGGGCACAACACATGATACCAATGTCCCAAATCTCGTTGCAACGTATCATGAGATGAACACGAAAGTCACTTCCGAGGGAACATCCGTAGCTTTTCCAGCCAGTGACGGATGCCTCGTTCAGCGCTATCGGACGGTAACGAATCCTGCCAGTTGGGGCAGGGGAGGGGCTCCTGTCATTGTCTCCCACCAGAAGGCTCTGTCTTGGGGTGAGATGTTTCTAACAGAGGCCGCGCATGACCCTCTGTTTCTCCTTCGGGGTCGTTAAAAATACATTAACTGCGATGAAAGTGACCGTTTGAACCGAATCTCTGGGGGAAGCCGAGCGCAAAATTTAACAAGGGCGAAAGTGGAGAGGGAAACAAAGGGGTGTGAGGGTTATTCTTTTCCATGGCAAAGACAGGAGTGAACAAAAGGCTAGAACAGCTGCCCTTAGACAGACTGAGGGATGAGACGGAGTTGGGCTCACGGTGGGAAACGAGACAGGTGTCTTTAAACGAAGGCTGGAATAGCAGATTTGTGCGTACAAACGATCTCACTAAAATGTATCAAGTGGCCCGAATAGAAACGTATTGAGTTACCTGAAATTGAGATGTGTCGGATGTGCATGTGTTGCCATGGTTCGAGTGGTGGGATGGTAGGCAAGGCTCTCAACAACTACGCTCTCTCTCCGTTGTCGCTCTCACTCATTGCAGACTCAAACGCCGGGGCTTGAACTTGATATCATCTTATTGCAGACTGCAGACAATACACGGGAAACTGAATACACTGCAGACTCTCAGACTGAATATCCTCCAGACTCCCCGACTCAATGGACGGTTAGTAGGCTGGACCGTTTTAGTACGTATCAGAGATTTATTATCAAGTAAGACAGCAAAGGTGACACAGGTCATGAGAGGGGAAAGGAAAGGCGCCACAGGCAGACTTCTTGCAACCGAAGACAGTAGGCAGCGATTGGCCCATGGCAGGCGAGATGTGAGCGGCACATTCGCACCCACAACAGACCGTGTGCGTGTGTGTGTATATGTGTGTGTGTGTGTGTGTGTGTGTGTGTGTGTTTGTGCACGAGACAGACAGACAGAGACAGACAGACGCAGACAGAGAAAGAGAGAGAGAGAGAGAGAGAGAGAGAGAGAGAGAGAGAGAGAGAGAGAGAGAGAGAGAGAGAGAGGGAAAGGGAAGAAAAGTGATTATAATTATAACCTGTTTACTTTGTCAAACAATATTCATTTTTTAAAGACACATGATTAATGACAAACACGAAAATGGGTATGGCGAGTGTTGTGCCTCACAATAATCTCTGCGCAAGCATGGAATACCAACTTCGTATACAGCATACAAATAAGAAATCAAAAATGTTCCTTGCAATGGTCAATTTCCTCCCTACAGATACGGTATCGCAAAAACTAGATTTACAACTCTGCATGCGTGTGGGCAGAGGAAAATCAGCGACTAACAAAAGCAACTACCGGCCGACGCGAATACGTTCACCGACACCGGAGGCGAACAAACACAAGATAGTGGATGACGACAACAACATGGACACGCCTACAAAACAGCACGATAGAATCGCGCCTGAAATTGCCAGATTGCATGAAATAGTGATGTTTCAAGAGCATGCAAGCGAGCCCCGTAAAAGAACACAAAACACAGGTGTTGGAAATGCCCACAACACAACCTTTGGCGCCCTGGGGCAAACCGACACACCCACAGAGAACAACAGCGGGAGAGAGAAGATGTTTGTCTCTGGAAACCGAGGGAATTCCCGACGCTCCAGGTGCGCCTCGGCTTGGACAGCACGCAGGCGCCACAGAATCAGAACGGGGACAAGCGCTGGGCAGGAACAAGAGGAGTGAGAAGGGGCAAAATCATCATGCCGACAACCACCCCCACCCACCCCCAGAACGTGGTTTTCGCACCAGCCCAGGAAGTCTGGGCAGCGTCCTTGTACGGGGAGGGACAAAGGGCGAGGCCGTGACCCCCTGGCTCGACGTGACGCCCTAATTAAGGTTTGGCACACCCTGCCTGACTGGACAGATTGACCAGGTCAGCCCCGCCTGGGCCCGACCAGTCCCCGCCACTATGCCAGTAGCAACAGCAGGCATCTGGTTCAAGGTGGCTTGAGAATGAGAATCAACCCCAAACCAGCAGACCTTTGACCTTTCTGTAATTGGTTTACTGTTGAAGATGAATTCCAGACAGATTCAGTGTCTGCCGCTATGCACCTTTTTCCGTGGTGAAGAAATGACCAGGTCAGTTCAGCAGTTTCATATACACTATAGTTGTCGACACGCTTACCGTTTTAAGGAGTTAGTTATCAGCTAAGAATGAATTCGTCATCCTAGATGGTTTTATTCAGTGTGGATATGAACAGGTACAGTGCGTCTGACAACTAGGGAGCAGTCCCAATAGACCCGGAGCCACTCCATGCCCTCCTCATTGTCTGGAACCCCTGGCTGTTGGGCTTTCTGGACCTCCTCCAGAAGTTCAGCCAGGTGCGGCTCTAAGCAACCAAAGAGGCTACTTTTTTCTGTGCAATGATATACATCTGAATTTTTATATATTCGGAAAAGAATTTTGATCGAGAAGATACTCTTTATACCAGATTTAAGCTATCTTAGGGACATGTCCATCTTTCCGGGTTTTGTTATACCCTTTCAGGGCCCCAGGGGTTACTCTCATTTCTTGACTCCCGTCAACATCTTGTCCACTTTTCTTAGCATGGAACAGAGGAGTTGGGGCCCCAAACAAATACGCAAATATTGTCCTACCGGGCTGTCTTCAGGATTCACACTTCACAGATAGATGAAATTGAGTTTTAACAGATAAATTGTATAGTGATTATAACTTTTTTTTTAAAGATTTTTTTAAATTACAGAAATATATGCACACTGGTCGACACATGCACGACACAGGTAGGTCTTGTTACTGTGGGCTTTTATAGGACACCTTCCTTTGGAGTCCTCATTGTTGATCAGCATGTGCTGGCTGTTAGACAGAAGCTAGTGGGCATGGATAAACTGGTCCAGAAGCGGGACTATGGAAAGACGTACATGAATTAAGCCACCAAAACGATCATGGTAGTATTGCATATGTGAGGGAAATCGGACTCATTTTTGAAGGACTTGAGAGAACAAAACAGGCGTTCACTTTCGGTGATACGTCGTGGGTAGCTTGGAGATATCGCCTTTATTTTTTATATCTCAAATGTCATATTTTCATTTACGCGCGCGCACATAATCTCCCATGCAGGCATATACACGCATATGTCTTGAATTCAAAATGTGTCCAAAAGGTGTTCTGGCTTTGCTGTTATGCGAGGGCGCTCCAGGAGATCACATTGCCACTGCCAATGGAAGTGCCATTGCCTTGAAACCCAAGTCACGGCAATTAACTGTCCCGCCCCTGCAGAAAAGTAAACGCTCCCAACTTGCCAAAGCACAAAAGCGGCAAACCGCTCTTCAAGACGCAAATATGGGGGGATAATGGGTCGATCAGATTCTTTGTCGGGTCTAAATGGTAACCCAAGCAAGGACACCCGGGACTGTCGAGCGAGAGGATGAGCTCACTTTAGCACTTTGAAAACGGAGCTCTCTGCGGGCTGCAAGGGCCTCGTGGGGCCCGAGTCAGGCGCGGTCGTGTTTTCTCAAGCAACAGTCCTGGCTTTCACAGGCAGCTTCGGGGTGTTGGGTGATGAGCTCTTCCCCACGCGCTAACACAGATCAGGGCGGCGATATGAAAACTACCTGGGCAGCCTTCCTCCGCCCATTCTGACGAGATGGCCTTTCCAGACCCCACTCGTCCGGGAGCGATCCTTGTCTGGCTCGCACTTTAGCGTTGTCCATATGGAGCAAGATTTCGTCATTTCCACAAAATCCAATATCCACCTGAATTCGCATTGAGTAAGGATGGTTTTTGTGGGGGAAATTGCAAATGAAGCTCATCGTGACGCGTGAATTGAGACTCAGAGAAGTAAATGCAGAACTACGGCGAACACTGAGTCTCTTGTTCGCGACAAAGGCATGAGTCGCAATGAATACCAATGAAGGGATAGGAGCAGCGTTCTTTCAGCTGTGACTTATACGAACTTCGTATGCCACTTTGAAATATGCACGCACACACACGCGATCTTCCCGTTTCGTCACTTGAGGGCAAGATATCTGCTATATGAATTGTCTTGGCACAAAATACCGTTTCATCAGAATGCTTGAGTGATGATGACGATGATGATGATGATGATGATGATGATGATGATGATGATGATGATGATGATGATGATGATGATGATGATGACCACAACGACGACGACAGCGACGACTACGACGACTACGACGACGACGATGATGATGATGATGATGGAGTTAATTGGCCTATCAGCCTTTGCAGACCATGCACGACCAATTTCGCGTGAAACCCTAGAGATGGTTAGAGTAAGAACAGATTTCGATCTCCTCAGTTATTCGCCTCTTACGAATAGTGTAAGAGACGCGGTGGGTCTATTCTTACCCCCAACCCACTGATGGAATGCATGGGTCCCGGCAGCGTTCCACGGTCCCAGTCGAAAGTTCTGGCATATTCGTTCCTCGAGACCCGACGGAATTTCTTCAGCGGGAATTCGGTAAGAGTTTTTTTACAAGACCCAACCGCCTTTCAACTTTACCTCGAGGTGACAGAAACTATCGATTCTGGAATGCAGAACAATGACTCGTTTGTAACTGGAACAATGAGGTCGTGTTTCCAATCTCTTGTGTTACAAAGCTCAATGCTTATGAATGGAAAGATCCAGGCCAGATTCGTCAAAGACATTCCGATCCGAGTCCTTTTTTCACACCACCGGGAAGCAAGGAACTGCCAAGAAATGTACGCGAATGCTGGGAAACAATCAACGTGAGTCTTATAGCGGCAGCCAGAGGGGGTCTCTCTCGCCATGGTGGATGGAGCCTCTTGGAAGACTTGATGCACGAGGGAGATTGGCCCCTGTAAACAATGCAGTTCAGAGGGGCCACATTCGCCCTCCATTTAACCTGTCACTGCCGCGCTTATCTTCGGTCCAGACGCAAGGTGGCAATTACGAATGGTGCACCCCAACCCACAACTCCCCCTCCCCTTCCCTCCCCACCTCGCTCTTTTCCCCGTGGGTGGCAGGTTCGGGAGGGCGAGGGGAGGAGGAACAGACGCGAGACACCCGACACTGTGGCCCGGCCCTTCCCTTGTCCCACGCTCACCCCTTCCTCACCTGTCCGCATGATATAAACAACAAAGGGAACAAACGCACGCAGGACGAGGATGATTGTGTTGGAGAGAAGACAGAGGGAAGATAGGAAAAAAGGGAATGAGATAGAGACAGAACAAGTTTGGCACGCCTGGTGAAGAAGCGGCACGTTTCATGATTGCCTTCCTCTTCATACGTTTACAACAGAAACCATTGGAAGCTCGGAAGACAAGCCCACGAAATAGTACAAAACTCTCTCTGTAATACTACATGCTGAAGAATATTGAGGAAAACATTTCAGAGAGCGCCGGAAAAGCAAGCTCCAACATTAATAAGGAACACATAACTGCATCTCAGAGGGACCAACCCTTCGTAATAATAGACTCTGGAAATGGCGAAGTTAAGCAGCTGTCCAATTCCCATATCTCTCTCTCTCTCTCTCTCTCTCTCTCTCTCTCTCTCTCTCCCTTGCTCTCGTGCCGGCTTCCCTTCTTGCCTGATTGCTGCTTGCGTTGCCGGCTCACCTGCTCCCTCGTCCGCGTTTGCGTGTTAGAGCGTTTTCTCTCTCTCTGTCTTTCTCTCTCTCTCTTTCTCTCTCTTTCTCTCTGTCTTTCTCTCTATATATATACCTCTCTCTTTCTCTCTCTCTCTTTCTCTCTCTCTGTTTTTCTCTCTCTGTCTTTCTCTCTCTCTGTCTTTCTCTCTCTGTCTTTCTCTCTCTCTCTCTCTCTATCTCTCTCCAAATACTGAGTGAGTAGACAGATGCAAGGATTTATATATACGTGGTCGAAAAAAATGTTGTAACGTGCACAAAAGAATCTATCCACCCAGATGCATTTATGAACGAACAGTTTGTATGAATATTGCTCTGCACAGTAATATCTAGCATTTTTTATGAAACTACATTTAAAAGCAACGGGCCGCTAGCCGCAAATAAATTTCAGTTCATTCTCTCTCTCTCTCTCTCTCTCTCTCTCTCTCTTTCTCTTTTTGCCTCTCTCTCTCTCTCTCTCTCTTTTTGCCCCTCTCTCTCTCTCTCTCTCTCTCTCTCTCTTTGCCTCTCTCTCTCTTTCTATTTTTGTCTCACTCTCTCTTTGTCTAGCTCTCTCTTTGTCGCTTTCTCTCTCTCTCTCTCTCTCTCTCTCTCTCTCATCGTGTCAGATTTTACCAGACGCTTAAGATGATCATTGAATTAAACATGTATAAATGAACACTTTTACCTTGGTGTACAGCTATTTCATTTTATTCTAAGTGCAATTACATACTGACGAGTTATGATATGTCACTTTCTTTCAGAATAAAATATTCCATTGTGACTAAAACTGATACGTTAATGTTTGAAATTTGTACATAATATGTGTATATCCCTACGTGATGGGTCGTCGGCCGAAAATAATCAATTAATCAATCAATCAATCAGTCTCTCTCTCTCTTTCTCTCTCTCTCTCTCTCTCTCTCTCTCTCTCTCTCTCTCGTGTGTGTGTGTGTGTGTGCGTGCGTGCATGCGTGTGTATGTCTTTGTACGTTACTGTCAGTGCATCTGTCTGTCTATCTTTCTCTCTGTCTTTCTCTGTCTTTCTCTCTGTCTGGTGTGTGTTTATCTCTGTCATTCTCTCTTTCTCTCAGTCTCTCTTTCTCTCTGCATGTCTTTCTGTCACTCTTTCTCTTTCCCTTCCTTCCTACCCCCCCCCCCTCCCTCTCCCCTCCATCCCTCTCTCTGTCTCTCTCTCTTCCGTTTGCTTGGCGGCTAGTCCTGTTGTAAAGAGAGGACTTGGAGAGACAAAGAGTTGGAGAAAATGCAGCATAAAAGAAAGTCAGCACACCCACATCTCCTTGGCAGACACGGACGTGATGGAAGCCACTATGCTTCCGAGCAACCCCTTGCAAAATCGTCGCACACAAGCGTGGCGCCTTCACACCCCATGAGGGAAAGCATGACCTGATTAAGCCAGAAGGTGTGACGAAGGAAGAGGAGCGAAGACTAGGGAAGAGGATAAACGGAAACTAGGAGGGGGACTGAACGAGAGAAGAGGCAATGGACGGGGTGGTGGAAAAAGTTTGTTTTTGGATCAAGAGGCTGGGTCCTGGGTGGTTGGGGTGGGCGTGCCGGGGCATACCTTCCTTCCTCATTGCCCTCTGCTGCTTTGATGTCCGGGCCTAACCGCTGGGGCTAGGGCCACGACAGGAGGCTGCGGGGTCCACGTTAGGGGTCAGAGGGGGCTTCCTGGGCCTCAATGCTGGGAGGGTCCCGGCACGGTGGGCAAACAAACCCTCGGTACATCACCCCTTATCCCCCACCCTCCTCCCTTTCTCTCCTTTCTTCCTCCACTTTCTGCCTCGTTCCATTTGTACATTTGTATCTGTTTCCTCCCAACGGCTCTCTGTCTGGACAGTCGTCCCTCATGCTTCCCACGTTTTCTAGCCTTGCGTTTTGGAGCTTCGGAGGAAAGGGGACACACACACTGGCCGTGCCATCGTCATTCACACACGTCGAAACAAAACGATTTAGTTTTCACACTGCAAGTCATCAGTGCAGGAGATATGCAAGCATATTCGTCACATCTGAAAGGTCGTATCGTAGAATTATGCGGAATGACCTGTACATAATATATTTTCTGAAAAAGATTGCTTTGATATCCTCTATTCTCAAGGCCAAGTCGCTGCAAGCTGCTATCTGGATTAATGCGCCATGAACTCAGAGACTCGGTGCATTGGACAAAAACACGGCGAGTTTTCTTGGCTCACAAACTAGGTCTGGGGATCATGTTTCATTTCATTCCCCATGGGTCATGCGCAGTGGTGAAATTAGGCAGCTGTTCATCGTAAAGTTTATATCAAGAATGCATATGCATTTTTGGTATGATCGAAACTAGTCTGTCGTGTTGGATGTGTGGTGTGATGAGGTGCACCATTCGCCAAGTGAATCGTACATCTACTGGGTTCATGTCATAAGGTGCACCTATCGCCAAGTGTATTTTACATCTGCTGTGCTCATCCTCTATTCAGTTATCCCCGCTTCTGTCTCCCCACCCCCCTACCCTGTGTGTCAGATCTCTCTGTGTGTCAGACCTCTCTCTAACCCCCCTTCCCCAGCCTTTCTGTAAAGAAGCTGACCAGCTGACCGCTCTGTGACCCCTCCCCTGCTGAGGTCCGACTGTTGGTGCAGCTGCCCTGTCAATCACTCCGTACATTAGCGTGACCCCTGGCTAGTGCGCCGTCCTCCCACTCTGAATTGTAACATTTTGAGTATATGTGATGGGGGGATGGCTTGAGTCATGATGGTAGCAGGGCGCAGGTATGAGACAAATCGTACTTGCTTTCCACAACTTTATTCATCCATGGGTACAGGAGCCCCTGGCTGGTCCGAGGCCTGATGATAATGGCCTGGACCAACCCAAGACCATGGTCACAGTGATCTCTCCCCCAGATGGTATGGGGTCACTCAAGAGACTGGTCGTGAACGCCTCTGTAGAGACTGCTGGTGAGCTCTCTCTCTCTCTGGTGGTGAATGTCTCTCCCGACCTCCCGACAGTCCCCCCTTATCAAAGCAATGCGCGGACCCCAGGGGAGCCAGGCTTGCCATCAGCAGTGTGGATTTCTGCCTGTCTCGGGGTTGTGCTTTCTTGTTGATATAAAAAGGCTCATTGCTGCCTTATACTTACTCAAAATTATTCAAACCAAATGTTGCCTTGACAGGCATAACAAAGTCAACCGAATGAATATTGCACCATTGCAATCAGATGCTTTAATTTAGAGAAAGGATCAAATTTGTCTCTAGATTCTAACAATTTAGGCATAGCGCGCCAATGATAGGAGTGGAGCTGTCTGGAGGTCACATGTCAAGTTCAATTAACAAACAGATAAGGGGAGGGGGCGGCTGGGACACTCCAAACTGACAAGCTACATAGTAGGCTGGTCTTACAACGTATATAACATGGCCGTCTGAGACGCAGGATACATGATAGGGGGATACAGCGAGGGGGAGAAGGGAAAAGACGCTGACAGTGCTTGGCTGGGGCCAGAGCTTTGACCAGGCAAAAGGGAGGAGGGGGAGGAGAGAGAGAGGGCGAGAGAGAGCGAGAGAGAGAGAGAGAGAGAAAGAGAGAAGGAGAGAGAGAGAGAGAGAGAGAGAGAGAGAGAGAGAGAGAGAGAGAGAGAGTACATGTAAAACTTTGGGCTTCACTTCACCCGGTCACATATCCCGCCAATCTAACAGTGCTTCGCCCTCGAAGTACAAGAAAAACAATGTCTAATCAATCTGGTTCGTTCAGGTGATTACAAGTAGTCATTCAACATAGAAAACATCATAGCATCCGAACTTGATACAACAGGTTGGGTCAGACATCTTGAAGCGGTCTTAACCCTTCAGCAAGTGTCATCAACCTGACATAAAACATACACAACTTGTGCCTCAAAAACAAGCTAGAAGCGGTCTGAACCCTTCAACTAGATGTAAGAAGCCACAGGTTAAACACTAAATATTGGTGCTACACTAAACAGTAACACCCCGCAATGCTCTGACCGCATTACGAATTGCACCGTAATAAGACCAATTACGGTGCCACCGCAATGGACATTCCGCCATTACGAACCATAACAAAAATAGACAAAGACATAAGTCCGGGATGCATTGGAACAAGACATACGGTACCAGGCGTGAGGTTACATTCCATGAACAAGACCTTGGGTGGTATTTGACCTGAATCCACAAGGCTGTCCATCCCAGAATACAACACGCACAACAATGAGACACTACAGTCAGAATGACCACTTGCAATCAAAATATGAACCAATTTTCACACCACAATGGTAACATTTCATTACAAATACGATATCCTGAATATATCAAGTGATAAGTATATTACTTCTTAAGTAACTTTAACAGAAAAATTGTATTACACTGAACACTTTGGGTTTTTTCCATCACAACAACGTGTATAGAAAGACAAGTAGGCAACGATCTTCCATTTAAAAATCAAAATAGCGACTGCAGAAATTGCCTGTTTCGTTGATCAAAATGGATTACTTACAATTAGTGTGTCCATTCCAATGAAGGGAATCGCATCCGTGTGTCTTCACAAAACTGTTCGTTTGTCTCTCAACACACACACACACACACGGACAAACACAACCTAAGACGGCAGTCACACAGTGCCGAAATGTTCATGACGGGAATCGAGTCCTAGAGGTGGGCATGTGGAATGCCAGCCGTTGTTTTAGCATTCCAGGGAAGGTGTCTGCTATCTTGGTGATGAAGGGCTTGGCTGGGTGGTTCCAGTCTCACCAAAGGCAGGTTGGAGGGGTGTCCTCTGGAGAGACAGCTGCATGTTGTGGCTCCATTTCATGATGATGTTGTGGCAGGGATGCTCCGGTGATGACAAGGAGTGGAAGGGCGGGTGGCAGGCTACTGAGGAGGTCGTGCACTGCAGTGCGGCACTGAACATTTTTCTGTCTCTGAAGGAGGTTGAGGCCAAGTCTCGAAAGTGGCAGATGTTGTATGCTTCCAGCTGGAGGCGTCTGATGGCGAAATGGAGGCGGTAGTTTTTAGTCTTTTCCTCCGTGGAAAGCGTCAGGCTCCGATGGTATTCAGAAAAGTTCTAGAAAGAGCATGATGTCTCACCCTGCTCGCAGCGCCATTTGTGATGGGGGGATGGCTTGAGTCATGATGGTAGCAGGGCGCAGGTATGAGACAAATCGTACTTGCTTTCCACAACTTTATTCATCCATGGGTACAGGAGCCCCTGGCTGGTCCGAGGCCTGATGATAATGGCCTGGACCAACCCAAGACCATGGTCACAGTGATCTCTCCCCCAGATGGTATGGGGTCACTCAAGAGACTGGTCGTGAACGCCTCTGTAGAGACTGCTGGTGAGCTCTCTCTCTCTCTGGTGGTGAATGTCTCTCCCAACCTCCCGACAGTCCCCCCTTATCAAAGCAATGCGCGGACCCCAGGGGAGCCAGGCTTGCCATCAGCAGTGTGGATTTCTGCCTGTCTCGGGGTTGTGCTTTCTTGTTGATATAAAAAGGCTCATTGCTGCCTTATACTTACTCAAAATTATTCAAACCAAATGTTGCCTTGACAGGCATAACAAAGTCAACCGAATGAATATTGCACCATTGCAATCAGATGCTTTAATTTAGAGAAAGGATCAAATTTGTCTCTAGATTCTAACAATTTAGGCATAGCGCGCCAATGATAGGAGTGGAGCTGTCTGGAGGTCACATGTCAAGTTCAATTAACAAACAGATAAGGGGAGGGGGCGGCTGGGACACTCCAAACTGACAAGCTACATAGTAGGCTGGTCTTACAACGTATATAACATGGCCGTCTGAGACGCAGGATACATGATAGGGGGATACAGCGAGGGGGAGAAGGGAAAAGACGCTGACAGTGCTTGGCTGGGGCCAGAGCTTTGACCAGGCAAAAGGGAGGAGGGGGAGGAGAGAGAGAGGGCGAGAGAGAGCGAGAGAGAGAGAGAGAGAGAAGAGAGAGAGAGAGAGAGAGAGAGAGAGAGAGAGAGAGAGAGAGAGAGAGAGAGAGAGAGAGAGAGAGAGTACATGTAAAACTTTGGGCTTCACTTCACCCGGTCACATATCCCGCCAATCTAACAGTGCTTCGCCCTCGAAGTACAAGAAAAACAATGTCTAATCAATCTGGTTCGTTCAGGTGATTACAAGTAGTCATTCAACATAGAAAACATCATAGCAT
>JAWQFJ010033329.1:0-2500 GCA_034096865.1 Theodoxus fluviatilis
TGGTAAAGAATTTTCTATAGAAAATTCTATAGAAAATTCTATAGAAATTTATATAGAAAATTCTATAGAAAATTCTATAGAAATTTCTATAGAAAATTTTTATATGGGTTGCTCTGAAAGATATGAAGGTTGGTACCTTGACATCTTAGAAGGTAAAGCTTTCATGTCCACCTAGAATGACTTAAATGCAGGTGCTTACTTTAAAAGATGTCATTTTTGCATGCAAACTCTCAGGAAACTCTCGTCTATATTTCAGGCTGATCGACATTCTTGACAAAATAACACTGGGGCACGAAATGCCCCTTTGTTCAATCACTATTCATAACAAGTATCTGATGAAATCTTCTATTACCCCAATCTTCCAAGACCACATCAAGATGTTCACGTAATTTTAATATTTCACGACATTTCACCAGCCTTACAATGCAATGTGGTTATCTTTGGAGGCCAATGTTTGGTCTTTATTACATACATTTTTCTCGCTTTCTTCCCTCTGTGCAAACGCAATATTGTTGATGTAGTGTAAGGGCGATTATGGCACCTTTCAGTGCTTGACATCCAAACCCTTTACCTTGGGCAAGAGGAAGAGGAGATGAGGAGTGGACCGAACAAGTCGAAAGGTTGTAGAACACATTGCAACAAGAGCCGGTCGACGTTTGTGTAGACTATTGAGACATGGGGTAAGAGGAATTTGCCTGAGGATGCACTTGAAAAGCAGCTTTATGCTGATGACAAGCACTCGGGAGACGCTGGAAGAAGTTCGCGACAAACATTCCTGTCGTCATTGAAGAATGTACGTCAACTCTGAATCGGCATATTTATTTTAGCTACGCGTGTCAAGACGATGCGTTCTAAACCCTGTATACCGCGTGAGGCCGGATCTGCTTTTTTTACTCCGATGTATTCTGCACCAGCGCAGATGATCTCGGTACAAAATAGGTTACTGTATTAAACAGTAAAATTCGCTCTCTTTTTTCCGGGCACGATGTTCTGTGTTACACTATCAACCACTGCATCTTTCGTGAATTATTCATAGATTATGAAAAACAGTACAGATGTTTCAAAGAATATTGCAAAACGACTGTGCTTTTATCATATCTGTCAATATAAAGTATCATGTATGTTAAGACTTGCAGCAGCTGCGCCTTGAATTCTTTCTTCAAACAAAACCCCCTTGTTACTGAGTCAGTTGGGGCCTATTTGCGTACATCATGTGATGATTTTCAGATTATCTCCTCTGCTGAAAAATGTCCAATCATTTTTACATTGACAGTGGTGAGTTTTGACACAGCTGCGCGAACTTTACAAACTGGCGTTTGGGAAAATGTTCCAACTGCATGCATCTAGAACAAACGGGGGAGAACACATCAACAAAAAACCTCTAATTGGTTCGCCAGCTTGTTTTGCTATTGTCGACAGTGTATACATCATCAATAGCGGGGTTGTGTACCTATCGACATGACACTCGATAAATTTCTCACAGCACGGTTGTCGTTTGTTCGTGTGCTTGTGAAGAAAATAAAGAACCCTTGTTCTCCTGCGGCGGGTTTGCGCAAAGCTTGCTCCCTAGCATCTCTGACGTCATCAAAGTCCTTGATGGCAGGAAGATGGGAGGCCCTGGTCCGTTCCGGCACGCTCCATTAGTGCTTTCTGGGAGAGAGAGAGAGTGCTGAGAGCACAAATGCTTCCACCTCAACCAGGGTGTTTGTTGCCTTCGCCCATTTATTCACGCGGGTTAACAGCGCCAGGGTGTTTTTTTTGTCTGGGTGGAAAACTATAAATTTTCACCCCGTGTGCTTCAAGGCTTAAAACTGTTTTGCTAGGTTTGAGAAACTAACTGAAGCGGAACTGTTTTACACAACAGTTGCAGGTCATCTCTCGACGTGAGCATCTGCCTTGCCTTGTATGGTTTGCATTGACTTACACATCTCAGCTCTACGGTTGTTGAACATGGGCTTGCCTCGACCAGTTCCACCTCCGCTCCCTCAGAAAGATACTGAACATCAGCTGGGAAGACAGAGTGACCAACCAGAACGCCGACGTGCCAAACTACCAGGCACACAGGCCCCGATCATGATATCCCAGCTGACATGGACTGGCCATATCATGAGATTGGATGACAGCCGCCTACCAAAGCAACTCTGCTGTGCAGAACTCATGGCACACGTCGACAAGGTGGCCCAACTATAGATGTTACAAGGACACGCTCAAAAACACACTGCGGTCCTGCAACATTTCTGTCATCGGGTGGGAAGCCTTGACTGCTGACCGTAGCACTTGGAGACACCTCACTCCCAAAGGCACCAAAGCTTTTGAAGCGGAGCGCCTGGCCAGAAAGGACAGGGAATTTGATTTTGCTGCTGCTGCTGTAGCCTGTCCTGCGTGCGAGCGCCCCTGCGCATTAGAGTTTAGCCTGCGGTCCTACATGAGACGACACTGACGTAATCTTCGCTGCGTAAAGGACTTCAGTGATGATGTGATGTGCTTGTATGTGTGTGTG
>JAWQFJ010033329.1:5000-11825 GCA_034096865.1 Theodoxus fluviatilis
GTAGGCAGGCAGGCAGAGACAGAGAGAAACAAGGAGAGAGTGAAACAAGGAGAGAGAGAAAGTGAGACAGACTGACAGACAAACGGACAGACACACAGACAGATAGATACATACAGAGTCAGAAACAGACGGACAATGAAACAGACACACAGACAGACAGGGACACAGATAACAGGTCAGACAGACAGACTTTCCTTTCAGGCCAGCAATCACATGCACACGCAGGCGAATGCAAACACGTGCATTGTGCAAGCAATACACGCAAACACATATATAAAAACGTGCACACGCAATGAGAAAGACACACATTACACACATACGCGCGCGCACTCACACAAATACACACGCGTAGGTGCTTTTTCAAACAAACACAGCACTTTCCGAGGAAACACCGGTGCGTTTTGACGTCATATGGAGAGCCTGCATGCACGACAGATTTGGAAGAAGCAAGTCCTTTGGCAACATCAGATCCCAAAAGGCATAACACAGAGGCAGGCTGGCATACTCTGGAGCGCACGTAGGCTTTGTAGGATGTTCAGCCTGTGTCTTGCATTCTTTCATAGCGACACGTTGATCCCTGTAGCTTGGGGTGCAGTCTTTTCATGCAGGGGAACAAACCAGTTTAGGTCTTTTTGTTGGAAGAATTGCATCCAGAGGATCAAATCACCTCGAGTCGACTGAAAAACGGGTGTGGAAGAATGCGTCTCGCCTGAGGTGGCGGGGTGCAGGATCAAAGGCAACTTGGCAGCTGGGACACAGAGGCAGAAAGTCCGCGCCCCTCTGATGGACGTTAGGCTCTGTCATGCAGAATTGCGCTTTCAGTTCCATCAATATCCACTCGCTTTGAAGCAGTCTGTTCGCAGCGTGTAACTGTGGCAAGAATGGAAGGTGGAGCAAAAATGTGTAGCCTACGTTGAACGCTGTATCCCACACATTTTTGCTCCACCTTCCATTCTTGCCACAGTTACACGCTGCGAACAGACTGCTTCAAAGCGAGTGGATATTGATGGAACTGAAAGCGCAATTCTGCATGACAGAGCCTAACGTCCATCAGAGGGGCGCGGACTTTCTGCCTCTGTGTCCCAGCTGCCAAGTTGCCTTTGATCCTGCACCCCGCCACCTCAGGCGAGACGCATTCTTCCACACCCGTTTTTCAGTCGACTCGAGGTGATTTGATCCTCTGGATGCAATTCTTCCAACAAAAAGACCTAAACTGGTTTGTTCCCCTGCATGAAAAGACTGCACCCCAAGCTACAGGGATCAACGTGTCGCTATGAAAGAATGCAAGACACAGGCTGAACATCCTACAAAGCCTACGTGCGCTCCAGAGTATGCCAGCCTGCCTCTGTGTTATGCCTTTTGGGATCTGATGTTGCCAAAGGACTTGCTTCTTCCAAATCTGTCGTGCATGCAGGCTCTCCATATGACGTCAAAACGCACCGGTGTTTCCTCGGAAAGTGCTGTGTTTGTTTGAAAAAGCACCTACGCGTGTGTATTTGTGTGAGTGCGCGCGCGTATGTGTGTAATGTGTGTCTTTCTCATTGCGTGTGCACGTTTTTATATATGTGTTTGCGTGTATTGCTTGCACAATGCACGTGTTTGCATTCGCCTGCGTGTGCATGTGATTGCTGGCCTGAAAGGAAAGTCTGTCTGTCTGACCTGTTATCTGTGTCCCTGTCTGTCTGTGTGTCTGTTTCATTGTCCGTCTGTTTCTGACTCTGTATGTATCTATCTGTCTGTGTGTCTGTCCGTTTGTCTGTCAGTCTGTCTCACTTTCTCTCTCTCCTTGTTTCACTCTCTCCTTGTTTCTCTCTGTCTCTGTTTGCCTGCCTGCCTGCCTGCCTACCTGCCTGCCTGCCTGCTTGTCTGTCTGTGTGTGTGCGTGCGTGTGTGTGCGCGTGTGTGTGTGTGTGTGTGTGTCTGTCCGTCCGTCCGCCCGCCCGTCCGTCCGTCCGTCCGTCTCTCTCTGTCTCTCTCTGTCTCTCTCTCTCTCTCGGCCTTTATTCAGGGGTAGAGCTAATGAGCAGCACGTCTTGAAACGTGTTGGGGGCAATGCTAACGCCTCGCAATAGCTGCAGTCTTCAAAGACTTTGCCTGATCAGAAAGGCTGTCTTATATGGCAGTACTCTTGAAGTTGGAACTGCATCAATTGGATCATTCAGCCCTGGCTTGTGACAGACTTTTCCTTGACCCCCTTGTTTGCTTTCCTAATTAGAAAAAGACGACCACAAACACACAAAACACCTAGGGACTAGTGCACGCCCAGTTAGATGCAAAGCCAGCAGTTACTAACCACATATAAAGATGCGGAGTCCCTGCCAACAAAGGTGCGGGTGGAACACACACACACACACACACACACACACACACACACACACACACACACACACTCACACACACACACACACTCACACACACACTCACACACACACACACACACACACACACACACACACACACTCACACATACACACACTCACACTTACATACACACTTACACACACACACACACTTATATACACACAGAGGCAGCACGCAAGGGGGTAGGATTGCGAAGTAATGCACCTGCAGTCTGCAAGCGGTCGTGAAGCAGACAATGCACCGAGCCTCGCCCGCAGCTCTAGAACTTCAGGTTTGCACGTGGGTCACTCGCTGTGGGTACTGACCCTGAAGGAAACTAGAGTGCTGACCTTGCAGAAGGTAGACCATAGTGTAATTTAGTCTAGCCATCCAAGGTGAAAATCTTCCTTCCCTCCACTTCAGCCAAGTGAGTACAGACCGATCTCTTTGCTACGATCTTTCCGAGGTATCAGCCATCGCCACTTCCATTGGCTCAACTTGCGGTTGTTGAGAGCATGTAGGAATGCCTGCATGCTGGCTAGACAAATAAACACGCCAATTCCCTCGCTGAACTGGTGGCGTCTCGTTTTGAGTCACGTGACGCTAAGGTCAATGGCAGGGTTAAGGGTCCTCTCCAGGTCCCGAGAAAAGCCGCAAGGATCAACAAATAGAGAGCTGGAGGTGAGAGAGAAAAAAACAATCTGCCCCTGACTGTCCTCTCTGGCTCCGTTTAGCCTCTGTCTCGCGTTTGTTTTCAGTTCCTCCTCCGTCCCCGTGACACGATAATCTAATGTAGAAGTGTTTGGTTGGCGTAGATTTGTCGCAGACATACGCCCGATTGGCACTGAAGGCTGGGGATGCAAGTGTGCTGCCACTTTGCCGTCGATTGTTTTACACATCTGACACAAGATCAATACACACAAGGAGAAGAGGAAGGTCAGCAAAAGTCGTGACGATAAATGTCAAGAATTGTGTGTTTGCCTGATCTGATGGTCCATCTGTCGGCCTCCTGTTGTTGTATGCATGGAGGGTATTAGTACCATAAAGTCATAAGCACGGGTCATGATGAGTAAAGGTAAGAAACTGTACTTCTACAGATGAATTAAAAAGTCAGCAATTGTCTTCCATGCAGTGATCTGTGCCGCCCGCCTCATTTTTAGAGCGCGTCACCGACAACCCTGCACTCCTCTCATGAAAGATCTCCACTGGCTGCCTGTTTCTGAACGTATCAAGTATAAGACTGCTTGTCTCTGCTACAACATCATCTCTGAATATGCACCTGCCTATCTCTCTGGTCTGGTCTCTCTGTGCACCCCTTCTCGCTCACTCCGCTCTTCTGCTGACACCAGACTCCTCCACCAAGGTCGCTTCAAGCGCAGAACTCATGGCTTTTGCTCTTTCTCATACTATGGCCCTCAACTGTGGAATTCTCTCCCTCACAATATCCGACACTCTACCTCCATCTCTTCCTTCAAATCCAACCTCAAAACCTACCATTTTCAGCTTTATTACTTGGTGATTTCGTTAGAATCCTGCCGCAACCCCCCCCCCCCCCCTCCTCTACCCCCACGTACATCTTGACATCTGTGTAAATATTTGTATAGTATATTGTCAGTCTGACTGTGTACATCTGAATGCATGTGTTTGACTTTGACTGGATGACTAAATGTATAGACTGTGTGTTGTATGTTTATTTTGTATATGTATGTATATATGTTACTCGCTTAGAACCTCGGGAAAGGCGCTTTATAAGTATAATAAATTATTATTATTATTATTATTATTATTATTATTATTATTATTATTATTATTATCTTCGTGAATGCTGACAAGAGTAATTCAGTCATCAGAGGCACCGAGTGCATATTCGAAAAATTTAAATACTAATGTCTTTGTGACTCTAAAATAACTTGAAACACTCCAAAACCTGCTACACAAACGCGCGCGTGCGCGCGCGCACACACACACACACACAGACGCGCGCGCGCACACACACACACACACATACAAGCACATCACATCATCACTGAAGTCCTTTACGCAGCGAAGATTACGTCAGTGTCGTCTCATGTAGGACCGCAGGCTAAACTCTAATGCGCAGGGGCGCTCGCACGCAGGACAGGCTACAGCAGCAGCAGCAAAATCAAATTCCCTGTCCTTTCTGGCCAGGCGCTCCGCTTCAAAAGCTTTGGTGCCTTTGGGAGTGAGGTGTCTCCAAGTGCTACGGTCAGCAGTCAAGGCTTCCCACCCGATGACAGAAATGTTGCAGGACCGCAGTGTGTTTTTGAGCGTGTCCTTGTAACATCTATAGTTGGGCCACCTTGTCGACGTGTGCCATGAGTTCTGCACAGCAGAGTTGCTTTGGTAGGCGGCTGTCATCCAATCTCATGATATGGCCAGTCCATGTCAGCTGGGATATCATGATCGGGGCCTGTGTGCCTGGTAGTTTGGCACGTCGGCGTTCTGGTTGGTCACTCTGTCTTCCCAGCTGATGTTCAGTATCTTTCTGAGGGAGCGGAGGTGGAACTGGTCGAGGCAAGCCCATGTTCAACAACCGTAGAGCTGAGATGTGTAAGTCAATGCAAACCATACAAGGCAAGGCAGATGCTCACGTCGAGAGATGACCTGCAACTGTTGTGTAAAACAGTTCCGCTTCAGTTAGTTTCTCAAACCTAGCAAAACAGTTTTAAGCCTTGAAGCACACGGGGTGAAAATTTATAGTTTTCCACCCAGACAAAAAAAACACCCTGGCGCTGTTAACCCGCGTGAATAAATGGGCGAAGGCAACAAACACCCTGGTTGAGGTGGAAGCATTTGTGCTCTCAGCACTCTCTCTCTCTCCCAGAAAGCACTAATGGAGCGTGCCGGAACGGACCAGGGCCTCCCATCTTCCTGCCATCAAGGACTTTGATGACGTCAGAGATGCTAGGGAGCAAGCTTTGCGCAAACCCGCCGCAGGAGAACAAGGGTTCTTTATTTTCTTCACAAGCACACGAACAAACGACAACCGTGCTGTGAGAAATTTATCGAGTGTCATGTCGATAGGTACACAACCCCGCTATTGATGATGTATACACTGTCGACAATAGCAAAACAAGCTGGCGAACCAATTAGAGGTTTTTTGTTGATGTGTTCTCCCCCGTTTGTTCTAGATGCATGCAGTTGGAACATTTTCCCAAACGCCAGTTTGTAAAGTTCGCGCAGCTGTGTCAAAACTCACCACTGTCAATGTAAAAATGATTGGACATTTTTCAGCAGAGGAGATAATCTGAAAATCATCACATGATGTAAGCAAAATAGGCCCCAACTGACTCAGTAACAAGGGGGTTTTGTTTGAAGAAAGAATTCAAGGCGCAGCTGCTGCAAGTCTTAACATACATGATACTTTATATTGACAGATATGATAAAAGCACAGTCGTTTTGCAATATTCTTTGAAACATCTGTACTGTTTTTCATAATCTATGAATAATTCACGAAAGATGCAGTGGTTGATAGTGTAACACAGAACATCGTGCCCGGAAAAAAGAGAGCGAATTTTACTGTTTAATACAGTAACCTATTTTGTACCGAGATCATCTGCGCTGGTGCAGAATACATCGGAGTAAAAAAAGCAGATCCGGCCTCACGCGGTATACAGGGTTTAGAACGCATCGTCTTGACACGCGTAGCTAAAATAAATATGCCGATTCAGAGTTGACGTACATTCTTCAATGACGACAGGAATGTTTGTCGCGAACTTCTTCCAGCGTCTCCCGAGTGCTTGTCATCAGCATAAAGCTGCTTTTCAAGTGCATCCTCAGGCAAATTCCTCTTACCCCATGTCTCAATAGTCTACACAAACGTCGACCGGCTCTTGTTGCAATGTGTTCTACAACCTTTCGACTTGTTCGGTCCACTCCTCATCTCCTCTTCCTCTTGCCCAAGGTAAAGGGTTTGGATGTCAAGCACTGAAAGGTGCCATAATCGCCCTTACACTACATCAACAATATTGCGTTTGCACAGAGGGAAGAAAGCGAGAAAAATGTATGTAATAAAGACCAAACATTGGCCTCCAAAGATAACCACATTGCATTGTAAGGCTGGTGAAATGTCGTGAAATATTAAAATTACGTGAACATCTTGATGTGGTCTTGGAAGATTGGGGTAATAGAAGATTTCATCAGATACTTGTTATGAATAGTGATTGAACAAAGGGGCATTTCGTGCCCCAGTGTTATTTTGTCAAGAATGTCGATCAGCCTGAAATATAGACGAGAGTTTCCTGAGAGTTTGCATGCAAAAATGACATCTTTTAAAGTAAGCACCTGCATTTAAGTCATTCTAGGTGGACATGAAAGCTTTACCTTCTAAGATGTCAAGGTACCAACCTTCATATCTTTCAGAGCAACCCATATAAAAATTTTCTATAGAAATTTCTATAGAATTTTCTATAGAATTTTCTATATAAATTTCTATAGAATTTTCTATAGAATTTTCTATAGAAA
>JAWQFJ010033331.1:0-5000 GCA_034096865.1 Theodoxus fluviatilis
GGTTCCGAGGTTTATTTGTGCAGTTCCAGGAGATGTGACCTACCCTGCCGCAGTTGTAGCAGGATATGTTTGCACCATCAGGGCAGTCGCGCTGGAAGTGACCAGCTTTACCACAGTTGTAGCAAGACCCGCTCATCCCTCTGCTATGGTCTGTGCCACCACAACCACCCCTTCGTCCCCTTCCCCCCGCACGGCACTGCCGGGCGAAGTGTCCATGTCCGCCACACCTAAAGCAGCAATGGTCACCGTCACCATTCATCTTGACCACTCGCCTCACGGCGACTTTTGGAGAAGAAGGTCGGGATGGTTCTGTTGACTTGGGCGTGTCGTTTGCATATCTTTGCACACGGCACACAGTTTTTGATGATACTCTGCCTAGAATAACATCACACACCGGATTTTCAATCACACATGCATCCACAACTCCAGAGAAGTAAGGTGTATCCAAACTGACGGTTGCAGTGGGCAAACAAACAACGTCACCACTGAATTGCCTGCACAGCTGACTTCTCCCTGTCAACTGCCCATCTCTCACTAGAGATCTTCTGACACCCACGGTTGAACAACCACCGTCTAGCATGACCTTGACCTCAACGCCATTCAGAGAACCTTGACAAGTCTGAATAGCCGCCGGCAAATCATCACTCCCCGACAGACCAACTGACACAACAGACTCCGACCTATCATAACCACTGTCTGAATCAGCTGAAACAACAACTCCAACACTTGCAGTCTGAACCTGCTGATCCTTTGCTTTGGACGGACAGTTAGCAATACTGTGCGAAGTCTGACCACACCACCAGCATTTGCCAGAAGCACCACCCCACGCTCCTCTAACAGTACCCCCTATACCTCTACTGGGTGTTTTTGGATCCTGGTTGTCCCACTGGTTCCTTGCCTCACCCCCAGAAGCAAATCGAGACCCTGGAAACCGACCACGGGCATGAAAACCGCTAGTTCCTCTCACCACACCAGAAGCAACCGAGTGAGCACTCTCCGACACAGGAATGTTCACACCAACCAAAAATGGATCCGTCGAACCCTTCGCCGCCATACTCTGAGAAGGATGAGCCTCACGGTAGCGATCAGCTGCCTCAATCATAGCCTCTCCAGTTGCAAACTTCCCTTCTTTCAGAAAAGTCACAAGTGAACCTGAACAACTGGACAAAATCTGTTCTCGCATACACAAATCAGCTAACTTGTCAAAATTTGTGCCAACCTGCGCCATTTCCAGCCATCTGTTGAAGAATCTCTTCAGCCTACAAAAGAATGTGAACATGTTTTCGCCCGCCTCAGGTTTAACAGAGCGAAACTGAAGACGAAATCCCTCCTCAGTGCACCTGAAACGCTTGAGTAAGTGCTTGGACAGAACATCATAGTTATTCTGCTCTGAAGGCGACAACTCCTGCGAATAGGTCAAAGCACGACCTCTGAGTAATGAAAGTAGACTACCTGCCCAATCTGATTTTTCCCACTTGACAGCAGTTGCATGGCTCTCAAATCGATGGAGATAACTCTCGACATCATCATTCTTTTCATCAAACCATGGCAACTTAGGCCTAGTAGTTAGCCTCTTTGAATCTACATTAGCCTGTAGTCTCTCTTTCTCCATCTCTCTATCATTTTCTCTCTCCTCTCTTTCCCACTCCAACCGTCTCTCCTCCAACTCCCTATCCTTTTCCCTCTCCTCTCTCTCCATCTCCATCCGTTTCTCCTCTCTCTCTCTCTCCATCTCCATCCGTTTCTCCTCTCTCTCTCTCTCTCTCTCTCTCCAGCTCCAACTCTTTCACCTTCATCTCAAGCGCTAAGTGTCTTTCTCTAGCAGCATTTCTAATGGCTGCTCTCTCCTCCCTACAGCAACCCTCAACAAACTTCTTCAAATCTTCATCCTGCTTTCCTAGCGCCTTGCCCTCCTCCTCAAACTGCTTCACTAATTCTACCCAATCCACAGCAGAAGATGCCATTGTGCAGGTTACTGCAGGCTATGGCAGGCTCGCCAATGTAACGGACTGGCTAACTGGGCCTCGGGTCAGCCTAGCCCACACAATGAAAATAAAACAAAGGGCACAAACACCAGCATCTATGTAATAATCACCCTTGCCTTACGGCACCCACCCAAGCAGCCTCGGCCCACACCAGGGTACAAAGGCGCTAACGTAGCTCAGGCAGCCTCGGCCCACACCAGGGCCAAAGGCGCTATCGTAGCTCCAACAAATGACCAAGCGGCCCCCGCCGATATAGAAATGAATATATTTACCACACTCACAATCACTCAATAGCCCCGGCCCACACCAGGGCTCACCAGAACTAACGTGCGGCCCCCGCCGATAATCGTTCTACATACAACCTTTTGGCGCCTCCATCATCTCAGCCTCCAACGGCCTGTCTTCCTCCATCTTGTCAGATTTGCTGTCCTCTCCTCGAGTCAGCATAGACGTGCGGCCCCCGCCGATAATCGGTCTACATCCAACCTGTTGAGCTCCTCCTCCCCTCGAGTCAGCATAGTCATTCCGCTGCCTACGGAGATTCTCTATCGGCTAACCCCAACGTGAATTCCGATTTCATATCTACCGGCACTCGTTGTGTTGTTGTTTACGTCCTCCCCCATTTTGGTATCTTGGACTCCCTCGAACAGCAGGACATCGGTTACACTCATCACTGCTCCTGCAGACTCAGGACGGCTCCACGGCCACCGCGACAGTCCTGGGCAACCCTGGCCGAAGACTCTCAAGTCTGTGAATTATTCCGTTCAGTGAAGCACAGCACGAATTACAAAGTCAACCGTGACAACTCTTCGCTGTAGACCCAATCTCCATCGCCACCAACCGCTCAAGTCCGAGTTTTTTCATGGCAGCGTCACAATATGACATCACAAAACTGATGATGTAACATCGCAGAAGTAAATCTGGAGAACTTGCCAGATCTTGCGGAAGAACTGGCACGTGTCAACTTGTGTCAAACATTTGCCTGGTTTTACATAGCTATGGACAATCCATATAATGCCATACCAGGCATTCTTTACAAGCAGGATAGTTGAATTCCATGCACGTTAATTTTTAGGTAGTCTATATTAAAGTCACCAAGAAGAAGAATATATTTTCCAAGAGTACTTACTTTGTCCATCATGCTTACGAATTCATCATACCAACAGAAGGTGGAGGCAGGGTTTCTGTACAAGAATCTCAGGAGAAGAGAAGTCTTTGAAGATTGTTTCAGCTCCAACCAAATGCACTCAACACTTGAAGATTCAAGGTCATGTCTTCTATAAACAAAGTTTCGTAGGTCATAGTTAATGTAGATTGCTAACCCAGTGTGCCCAGGTAGCACAGGATCGCGTCGTACGATGTCAAATCCTGATATTCCAATTGCGTCATCACTGATTTCACTGTGAAGGCGAGATTCACTTATTCCAAGAATGCCTAACTGTTCCTTCTGAATAAGAGCACCAATGTCCGTCACTTTATTGTATAAATGATATACATTTATATGTCCTATGTGCAAATTTTGTTTATGGACCAGGATTGTTGATAGTGATACCTAACTGTCACTGGATTGGATGGGAAGAGAAAGAAAGAAAAAATCACGTCGGCAAAGTATTCATCGTTCACGCCAAAAATCCATCGAAGAATACTGTAGCCAACTGGTATTCACACTGTTGGTACTGGACGGAGACCATTGAAGGGATGAGGATATTGCCACTGCATGTATGGAGGAAAGAATGGGAAAAAAGGATGAAAGTGTAGGTAGGGGGCCATCAGAGGATTTTGAGGGATGGTTTGGTGGGGCAATCTGGAAGTAGGGGGCATTCTGCACTCAGGAACCAAAGGTTGAGTTGCGTGCACCTCTACAGTTTATGTTTGACATCTAAGGGGTGCTTGGCCGGGACATTGAGTGTTGGTGTTTTGAGGTTTCTTCTCCGTCACAGTAGGCAGTACGTCCTTGTTGAGGTTAGGGCCAGTGACTGTATTCTATCTGTCTGTACTATGTCATTTGGTTTATTCTTGTTGTTGTTCAGACAATAAGTGTCCTTGCTGTTTGGAATGATATGAATTTGCTCTGGCCGTGTTGCATGGCTGGAATGGTTCAACTGCCGTTTCCGAGGGAGAGGAGGAAATTCTGTATTGTAGATGTCTTCTGCTTGCTGGTGTCCCAGTTTTGTTCTCTTCTTTTCCGTCCCATGAGCAATGGCGGTGGATCTGTGGGGAGGCGGATGTTCAGATCTGTGGGGAGGCGGATGTGCAGATCTGTGGGAAGGCGGATGTGCAGATCTGTGGGGAGGCGGATGTGCAGGTCTGTGGGAGGCGGATGTGCAGATCTGTGGGGAGGCGGATGTGCAGATCTGGAGGGAGGCGGATGTGCAGATCTGAGGAATAGTAAATTTCCGTGTGAAACTTCCCTTGTGGGAAGGGCGTTTGTTCTATCTTAAGTGGTGTGTACATGTGTGTGGTTTCCTGGATTCTGGTTTGTCATGAGTGTTGTATTGAAAGGAAGTGCATGGGGTGAAGGGATTTCTGTTGGTGGGTGCGATTTCGGTGTTGGAAGAAGGGTCCGTCTGCGCTGTTGTGTTGTGTGCGTTTGAATTGGTGGGAAGGATGATGTTGGCAGGAGAGCTGAGAGTTTTTGAGTGGTATGTACTCGTTGTGGTGTTTTCGTTGTTGGAGAGGAGAGTTGTAGAAACGTTTTGATGACTTTGGCAAGCCTGATATTGCTGTCATTAGTAAGTTGTTTGCCATCAGTTGTGTAGCTTGTGTTGTTGCTGGAGCACATGGTGACATAGTGCACATTTTGCATTTTCTTTGCCACGTGCTCCATGGCTGCGTTGCATCTGTTAAAGTGGTCAGCAGAACGCTTGTGAAATGGCAGGGCAATGAAGCGGATTTTCGCTTTAGGAAAGATGCTTGATGCCACTGAGGTGAGTGCTTCATATTCCTTTTGAGTCTGGGGTCCATTCACTAATACTTTGGATGTTGTGTGGTACAGGGAGATCGTGTATATTAGGA
>JAWQFJ010033332.1:5000-10000 GCA_034096865.1 Theodoxus fluviatilis
TGCCCGCGCGCGTGTTTGTGCATTAATGCGCACACATGTGTTTGCATACTGTTTATGTATTTGATTAAAAATCTCTCTCTCTCTCTCTCTCTCTCTCTCTCTCTCTAACTGATTAGAGGAAAAGGAAAGTAAGCCCATGGCCAGTCTTGCAAAGCGAATTGTCTTCGTACAATTTCTTACACAGATGAGCCCGCTTGGCTTCCCTGCCAGAGAATTGTTTATGCCGCTTTGTCGTCTGTTTATAAAGAAAAACATATAAAAAGTATATACTGTTTACTGCTATGGTTGGTTTGCATTACTGCTTAATTGTCCATTTCCCCAGAAAACGGATCGCGAGCGATAAAGCGTGTTGATTTGTAATAAGTTGTACCAGGAGAAGAATGGAAAAAAAGTGTGCAAGGTGTTAGGAAAGGAATGAATGAAGGTTATAAAACGCATCAATTTACGTATTAAATTACATTTAATACCTTCCTGGACATAAATATGTCCACAGACAAAACAAATATGGATTACTTGATAACCTACGGGTTGCATCTGTGTGGTTTAGTTATATTTCAGTGTCACTAATTAAAGCTAACTTTGTCTTGTGAACGCGTGAAAAGGTTTGTGGCACTCACCAGCTTATCTTGTATTAACAGAGAAAGATGTGGAACCAAGGAGTCGTCGTGTTTACCGCCATGGTGATTTTGGTCTTTTTATCCTGATGTAACTGTAAGTACAGACTCTGTTGCAGCCCAACAGCTCATCTGCCTGCATCATTTACCCCCTCTTCTGATTTAATCAATTTTCTGTCCTTCTTCTCCCATAGTAATTACCACCATGCTACCAATGTAATCTCCTCCTCGTCCTCTTTCTTCTGCTGTTGGTGCTACTGCTGCTGCTCCTCCTGCTTCGTCTCCTCTCCCTCCTTATGTTCTTCCTCCTTCTCCTTTGTCTTCTCCTGTTGCTGCTATTGCTACTGCTATTACTGCTGCTGCTGCTGCTCCTCCCCCCCCCCCCCTCCTCCTCTTCATCCTCCTCCTCCTCTTATGCTTTACCTATGTTTGTTACTTATTCGGCAAAATTACTCACAAAGTTTGAACCGAATCTTGATGGAATTTAGTGCAAGGTCAGGTTTAAACCAAGGAACAGTTCAATAAAATTTGGAGCTTCTCTGTTATCGCGTTTTGGAATTACAATATCCCCCCCCTATATAGATAGATATATATAGATATAGATAGACAGACAGACAGACCGACAGACCGACAGACCGACAGACAGACAGACAGACAGACAGACAGACAGACAGACAGACAGACAGACAGACAGACAGACAGACAGACAGACAGACAGACAGACAGACAGACAGACAGACAGACAGACAGACAGACAGACAGACAGACAGACAGACAGACAGACAGACAGACAGACAGACAGACAGACAGACAGACAGACAGACAGACAGACAGACAGACAGACAGACAGACAGACAGACAGACAGACAGACAGACAGACAGACAGACAGACAGACAGACAGACAGACAGACAGACAGACAGACAGACAGACAGACAGACAGACAGACAGACAGACAGACAGACAGACAGACAGACAGACAGACAGACAGACAGGCAGGCAGGCAGGCAGGCAGGCAGGCAGGCAGGCAGGCAGGCAGGCAGATAGATAGATAGATAGATAGATAGATAGATAGATAGATAGATAGATAGATAGATAGATAGATAGATAGATAGATAGATAGATAGATAGATAGATAGATAGATAGATAGATAGATAGATAGATAGATAGATAGATAGATAGATAGATAGATAGATAGATAGATAGATAGATAGATAGATAGATAGATAGATAGATAGATAGATAGATAGATAGATAGATAGATAGATAGATAGATATTAATTATATCGCTCAACACGAAGCTGATGACATCACATTATTGATGACGTCGGAGTATGCCTTCCACACTCAGATACCTCTAGCAGTCAATAAGATGAGGTAATCTTTGCATCGTCAGGCCTGGCTAGCAGAACATCCTGCTTAAATTAATTATAAAGGTCAAAGGTCACGAAATAAATATTGTGGCGGCTTCCTTGGCGGGGGCTTGCGCTCTGAGAGAGTCACGTGACAGTTTTAGATGTCCTCAGGAAGACTATCTTTTAACAAACTAAATCTCCTTCTTTTTGCGTTTCCCTTCACCTCGTCATTGTCTTGATTCTGCTTGATCTGCAAACAGATCTGTGTAGTGAGTGATGGCACTGTAACTGCATGGGAGACTCATTTCTACATACAATGTATAGTGAGTGATGGCACTGTAACTGCATGGGAGACTCATTTCTACATATAATGCATAGTGAGTGATGGCACTGTAACTGCATGGGAGACTCATTTCTACATACAATGCATAGTGAGTGATGGCACTGTAACTGCATGGGAGACTCATTTCTACATACAATGCATAGTGAGTGATGGCACTGTAACTGCATGGGAGACTCATTTCTACATACAATGCATTGTGAGTGATGGCACTGTAACTGCTTGGGAGACTCATTTCTACATACAATGCATAGTGAGTGATGGCACTATAACTGCATGGGAGACTCATTTCTACATACAATGCATAGTGAGTGATGGCACTGTAACTGCATGGGAGACTCATTTCTACATACAATGCATAGTGAGTGATGGCACTGTAACTGCATGGGAGACTCATTTCTACATACAATGCATAGTGAGTGATGGCACTGTAACTGCATGGGAGACTCATTTCTACATACAATGCATAGTGAGTGATGGCACTGTAACTGCATGGGAGACTCATTTTTACATACAATGCATAGTGAGTGATGGCACTGTAACTGCATGGGAGACTCATTTCTACATACAATGTGTAGTGAGTGATGGCACTGTAACTGCAGGGGAGACGCATTTCTACATACAATGCATTTTCAACGGCTACTGACGGAACTCCTCTGAACTACACGCCAATGAAACTGCCCCGTCTCTGTAAACTTTGACTGCTAACAGACCATTAACTGAACACTAAGAAGGCCATTTTCTCAAATACGTCCTATTTTCATTATACATGTATTCAAAAACACCAATAAATCATTAACTAGCGCACTAACCACGCTATTCTATGTAGCTTTTTTAAAAGGAATTCATTGCATTTGTGATAATACAATAATATGGCATTGCTAAAGCTCTAGCACCGCTCAGTTTGGGTGAATGATAAATGCCAACACATTTGATACGAAATTCAAGATACATTGATGTGATTGTGATTTTGTGAAGATCGCCCTTCACGTAATGACTTTTCCGCAAATGGAACGGTCATCGCCAACTCATTCATATTCTTTCATTCAAATTCAGGCTGGAAATCCTAACTTTGTCGTGAAGACTCTCAAATTTGGTCGCCACTGAGCTCTGTCTTGTGTGTTTTAAACGGTGGTGAATATTGAAACCCAACTACTCGCTTGGTGAGCAGAATATTTCCTCAACATGTCTGTTGAGAACTCAGAGGTGATGAACACTGCTACACATAATTCTGCTATTGCAAAAACATCTAGAACTAGAGGGCACTCTGAGGGCGGAAACCACCATCAAGGTCGCCATGATATCTCTTCCTGTGTAGTTCGGTTCATTTCATTGTTTGCTGAAACTGTCTCTGAGTGCGGAATGCATACGCTAGGGTCATCAACAGTTTGATGTTATCAACTTCCTGATTGGCGACATAACTCTTTTTGGTTGTAATTCCGAAACTTAATTACAGATAAACACCGCAATTCAATGAATTATCTACTGAAAACAACTGGGGCCTTTCACTACATTTCTTCATAATTCATTTAGAACGTTTTGAGTTATTTGGCTGAACAGCTAACAAACATAGAGTAAAGCGTAACCTTCTCAGCAGAGGTAACTGTAAATTACACACCTCTTTTTTTCTCTCTCTCTCGTTTCGGCGTAGGCTATAGGAGACAATGTATCATTGCCAACTGCAATAATGTTCAGAGGATTGTTTTACTGAGATATAATTTTTTTAAATTAAAACACGCAGTGTAATTTGCGTCCAATGAGACTAATCACTTCATTTTAGCGAGAACGGCATATATGATTGTTACTGTACCACCTGAGAGCCCATCTCATCAGCATTGATTTTAATCGAGGAAAATCCAGTGTTCCATAAGTTAAAGTTGCACACTCTTTGAAGGGGGAGAAGGATGACAGGATGGGGCTTGACGGCCTTTCAGCCTGTGCAAACTATGTGAGGCTGTTGAACACTCAGTTCACTGGTGAGGACTAGAACACGACCCAAGTCAAGCCCCCACCATACAAGATACAAGATACTTTATTGTCCTCATTGTGCACGGAAATTCATTTTGTCGGTGGCAAAAACATAATACATACATACAAAAACAGAAACGTACAAGAAGTTCAACATTAATTAACTCAATCACATCGCTCAAGTTATGGAGTCAAAACAGAAAGACACATTAAGATATGACACATTTAACGCTACATCATATGATAGAATATCAGCGTTAGTTGTCAATCTAGCACGATATACATCGGTTTGAAACCTGAAAACGCAAACCCACGAACTGGGCGTTGTTGTCTGCTCTCTGTGACACACTCATTGTCTTCCGTAACAGGAACCAGTGTAACTCTAGTATTAGGGGATACTGTTTTAGACTGGCAGGAAATTCATCGAACAAGGAAGGAAAGGATTCAAGTAGTGTTAGTTTATGAAAGTGGGTGGTGCAGATCATAGTCCAAATGGCGACATTTTCATGTCTGTTGGATGCATTCACTGGATGGGATCTAAACTCAGTTTCGAAGTGCTTTTGTTTTAACATACAGAGCCGAAACTCTGCGAGGAAGTGGTACCACAGGCGGGAACTGAAGCACTCATAATGCTCTACCAGGGAGAGCTATACCCATCCGTTGCGGTCGGAGATTAAATTGACGACGACAATAGTTGCTGCAACTTGTTTATTTGTCTATCCG
>JAWQFJ010033332.1:20000-21753 GCA_034096865.1 Theodoxus fluviatilis
GATCTTGAATTTCAGTCTTTGTCAGTGTTTGCCAACCACTGAGATGCACGTGATGCCTGACTAACCGTGTGTCACCTGACAGAACAACGAGGTCACCTTGAAGAAAACTTTTGTGTCCTCGCCTCGCACTTTATCCGGTCTGCTCCAAGGTATCCTGGAGATACCAGAGACCTACTGAGCATAGCGTGAAAAATAATGTTGAACAAGAGCTGCTTTGTTCAGTACACGAGACACATTTGGACTTGCATTTGAATCTTATCTGCAGAGAATGTGAAGGAACATGCAGAAAATGAGAGAAACACATAAAAAATAACAATAACTTAGCAGCAAAGTTAAACTTTGTTGATATCTCACGAGGGTTACACAGTAAGCCAACGCTTTTCTTCCTGTGGCCCTTTATTTTTTTAATATTAGAGAGAGAGAGAGAGAGAGAGAGAGAGAGAGAGAGAGAGAGAGAGAGAGAGAGAGAGACTTTGACTTTGACTTTGAGACTTTGACTTTGACTTTTATTGTTTTAGGCCGACCGCCCTTTACAATAATGAGATCACAAACACAAAATGTATGTGATGGACAGTTAACCGCAGGATTATCATTATGTGTCAACTGAAAGTTTTTCTTCCCGGAGTTTCAAAGCATAATGGACATACATAGCCACATCTCTAGTTTGTCTCTCACACGATATTTTGAGTAGTTGTGCACCTGTACAGAATGTTCCTATGTGCAGATATTGCCCAAGGTATTTTTTTCTGAGGTCTGAGTAAAAAGTACATGTTAACAGTATATGGTCTTCATTTTCATTATCGATGCAAAAGGGGCACTTGAGAGAGAGAGAGAGAGAGAGAGAGAGAGAGAGAGAGAGAGAGAGAGAGGACTTCCAATGAACGGCAACTCATACAGTTAACACCGAGTCTTGGTGCGTGAGCAACAAAACACCACAAGTCTTGTCAAAGCAAAGCCTACAAAGACAAACTTCCTCTCCTTTTCCACACAGCCTCACCCCCCCTACCCCCCCCCCCCCCCCCCTTCTGTCTTGCGTTTTAATCACGTGGAATATTGAGCCTGTTCACGTGTTCTGTCACGAAACAGCAGTCTTTGTGAAAGAAGGAGGATGTTACACATAATCCTTCTAACACCTCCCAGAGCTAGGGTGTTTTTTGCTTCATATCCCCAGTATTCATGGTGTGTTCCGAATCCATGTCTCTCGCGTATAGGTCACACAATACCAGTTTTTGTGGCTGAAGGTGGATCTATAACTTATACCACAGACACTTCAAAGAGCTATTGCGCCTTTCACGCTGAAAACAGGGTAGTCCTACTGTCCAGAGGTTCATAGTATAGAGGACTGTCGTAAGTTCTCTGCATTGACAAGGAGAAGAATCTTAAGCTTGCAAAGTGGAGTAGATGTAAGAGTTCGTATACGTATATAGGAAGTTTTACTCTCTCTATATTTGTAAGCGCGAACGAATTCTTCCTTTTTCAAATGACTGCAAATATCTGGAAGAAACACTGTCACTATTAGGGTCTGCAACGGGGGTTGTTGCTTCCCCTGACAAGCTAAGCGCAAGAGTTATTGCGCCTGCTTGGTCAGTACACTGCATTATTGTAACTATGGCGGTAATGGACACTGCAAATTTCGAACGATGGCGTATGCCGGAATTAAAGCAGTTCATACGGGAAATGCAACAGCCATTGTCGGGTACGAAAGCAGACCTAATTCAAAGGGTCAAGGACTGTATTGCTTTGAAGGTAAACA